>JBBPSD010000278.1:0-32778 GCA_038093415.1 Xerocomellus chrysenteron | reverse complement strand
TACATAATTACACAGCTTGGCAACATAGAAATCATCAATTACTGTCTAATGCCTATGTTACATATTATATAATGATTGATAAATATAGGGTCAAATAAGTGTCCCAATGACATGTCATTTTGAAATGACTACCATTTCATCAGATCTTATCCAAATCTCTTATCCCTTGCACCCATAGCAAGCCAGGAGTAGGCACCCCATTTGATGTACTCATATGTTAGCGCCCAGGTTAGATGCAGTTAGGGGTTATCGACTTTAGTGAAAAACATGCAAACATTGGGACACTTTTTTGAGCCACTGTAGATCTTTCTTCCTGATTATGGATTAGATATGTGATAAGGCCATAAAACATGCTGGTCCCTGGCATGTGTCTGGCAGGAGAACAATGTTCTCGTCCACAATATTGAAGACATATGTAGAATTGTTGTTAGAGCTTGGCTTTATGGTCTGTACAAGTTCTGAGCGCCCACAATTTTTTTCCAGCTGGTCAGCAATGGCACAACTTGAAATGGTCGTATTTTTGGAGACAAAACAAATGTTATTCGAGATCTACCAATGCAACATACACTAGGGGTCTCTATGTACATAGCCAGCTGGCTAACTCACTAGTCAGAAATATTGTTGTGGCCCCATGGTGCGAGATTTGAGTTGCTACATTGTATTGACACAAGTGCCAGTGCTGACACAAGTGCTGGTCCAATACTGTATCTACCAGCGACCAAACACGACCAACTGTGGTGGGAATATTAATGTAAAGCTGTGCCAGTCATTCAGGAGGTTCTTGGAATTTTGTGTATGCTCGTATTTGTTCAATGGCTGTGCTAGGTACAACAATATTTAGCTAGTACAAGATCATAAGTACAAATTGCTAGGGGCCACAAGAATTTTCAATGACTACAACGCCGCCTTGCCACGAGGTTCAAATGGCAATAACAATGCAATGAGCCCTGCTACAAGGAATATTGCACCAGCTACCCAGATCGGCACGGACGTATTCAAGTTGGCGTACAACGCAATGATGGGTGCCTACACCACCAAGTCAGTCGTTGGTCAGGTGAGAACCCAGATTACTCACCATGATACCGAATACACGATTCGCACTTGCAACAATGGCATTTCCGGTCCCTCGGTCCCTCGTAGGAAACAACTCGGGCGACACCGCGTACAACACACCATACATCACATTACTCGTGAAACTGTATCCACAATTCCATCCAAGCAGTTCGTTCGACGTGCGGGCCGTCGTCGACGCAAGAATGAACACACCAGTGAGGACTTGGAGTAAATCAATCAATACCACACCTACAAGACGGTCTGGTACGGCACATACTCGTGAATATTGAAAGGGTACCTCGGCGTCCGAGGAATGGTAACTCTACGCAGTACCCTGCCATGAGGGCACCAGGAACGCCAATCACGCTCAGAATGATTTGCTGGGATTCGAGTTAGTACTTTGACAAGCCTGTGACGACTGGGTTACTGACATTACGGTATGTGATATACACGGAGCTGTCGCCGAAATCCGCTCCTCTGCTTTCAAGGCTGGTGAAAGTGTATCAGGCATACTGCGCTTCAGAAGATGGTCGAGTAACACACTAGTATGTCACGAAGCCATTGTACCTAAGACGAGACTGAGTACCGAGCATGTTATAAACAAACCTGTACTCACAATGGGAAAGCAAGACCGATAAGCGCTGCATTGCATTGACGATCCGATTTCAACCAGCCCGGCCACGAGGAGGAGTAGGACAGAACGACTTACCCCACAAAATAATCAACAAGCCAGTCGAGTACGCCAGCTTCCGAGTGGCAAACAAGGGTTTGACATGGCTCGAGTCAAATAACGCAAGTTTTCTCTTTACAGCAGCAGCTATTGACACATCCATCTTGACCTCTTTCTCTGATGACACCCTTCCAAACTTCTCAGCACTTTTGAGGTGCTCCACAGTGAGATTGCTCGTCTTGCCATTGTAAGCTGCGACCGTGTGGATGACTTCAACCGCCGCTTCGTCCCTGCCGCGACCCATGAGGTACTTGGGACTTTCGTGGAGGTTGAACACAAAGAATCGGAGAATCCAAAGGAGCATCATGAGGCCACCCATGGTATAAAGGAAGTAACGCCAACCTTCATTGGAAGATCTGGGACATGGGGCCGGAGGACCCGCACACGAAAAATCAGATAGGAGTGGCCACGCAACCTATCGAACAATTTGTGACCAGATTAGCTTGGAGCCGAGACACTCACGTACCAGACTTCCTAATAACTGTCCGAAAGCCCACCAAATGGAAAGTACGGTGAGCAGGTATTGATGAGAAGCGGGGATAAACTCTAGCAGCAAGGGTTCAAGTTGGTGCTCATGGGTGAAACGAAAGCGACAAACGAACCGAGAAACACCGCAGAGTCCACAGGCAGATTACCACCTACACCGATTGACCAGACCGCCGTGAGCGAACAGAGAGTGACATAGTCCGGTGAGGCTCCAGCTGCGATTGCGAATACTCCCGTGATGAGCAGGGTTAGGTTAAATGCCCACCTAGGTGAACGTCAGACGGCCATCCAATACAGCGACGATATATCCTTCACCGACGACCCCACACATCCGATGCGACACCCCAGAATGCGGCTCCAACAAGCAGCCCAATGTTCTGAGCAAGCTTGAGGAACGGGCCTTCAACATTGAACTCGTACACGACAGGGGTGAGGATCAGACCCGTGACAATCTACAGCATCAATCGACGCCTATCAGCCGTCACCGTTGCCACTGTACCAAGCTGTACCCACCGGCCAAAGGTTATCACTGGTTGCCTGGATATATCAGCAACCCAATTCGACGATAAATTAAAACGCTCACGATAGCCAACCAAAGCCAGCGACGACGAACAGAAACCACTAGTAGATTCAGTGTCAATCCATCTGACGCACCACGGAGATGGTAGGCGAGGTGCATGAAGGAGGAACGAATGAAAACAGGGACTTGCTTGGTACTTTCCCATGCCGATATCTTGTAGTGCATCGTTTAAGATCCGTGCCTTGGCTTGGTAGACAGGATCGAGGGCAGGCTCGTCATAGACGTCCTGGGTTTCGGCTTGCAAGACATGCTGTCCGACGCTGCTCTTCCTCTCGTTGTCGAGTTTACCTTCCGCTGAGGACATGGTAGCGAAGAGAAAAGTAAGAAGCGGAGACCGCTCGGCACCCGAGAAATACCATGTGCAACCCTGGGAATGCGATCATTTAGTAGTATGCCTTCTTACTGTTTCAGTTGTCTTCGGTACGCGTGGCGACTTGTGCACAAGGATGGCGTGCTGAATATCTCGATGTGGAATCTCAACCTTCAACTGCGACCGGAGCGTACTTTGAACCGACAGCGCGGCGGTAGTAAAACTCCATGGACCCTTCAAACCTCGTCACGGTATAGAGCACATCATATTCATAGCGCCCTCTGAGCTCACCGCGCCGGAGTACCAGACACCCTCCCAGTTGACATCCGTCGTCAGCTTAAGCTTTATGCAGATCTCCAGGCTCGGATGACTGGCAGACACAGGAGCCTGGTGTCGGTCAGGTATCATATATCATATATCATATCCGTGTTCAAGTCAGTACCGTATCGGGAAGGGTCGCCTCGAGCTTTGGGGCACGCTTGGCAGCTTCCGCGGGGTCGCACAAGAATCCAATTGTTGAAATGTTTTTGTATGGCTCCAATCATACCGATAACGATTCGATAATGATTCTCTTCATGACCGAAGTACGAGATCTTTCATTCACAGGAATACCTTAGTGTCAAACCAAAGAAGGTTTTACCTGATCTGGAGTAACTCCATACGAAATGAATACATTTTTAACGTCCAGCAAAAAAAAGGCTGTCAAAGAGGAATCCTGTTCAAATCAATGCTCAACTTTGAGAAGTGGCTGAAAGATGAGGCGTTTGCTTCGGACGCGGTGTTACATGTTATACCGGCAACGAGTTTAAACTCGTCGGCATGGCGTCGACGGCGTCTCCGACGAATGCCAGTTGAAGGTAGTGCATAGTGTCGATCATCCATTTCTCTGAGCATCGAACAAGCCGCGGTTGTCTGAGAATTTCTGACAGTAGTTTTGGCCGCCACTAATGGGGTATTCGTCACTGAGACCACAGTGGTATCTGGACTCGAGGCAGTTGGCATAGAAATCATGCTGGTTCATGGGTGGGTTTGAACATGCGGGGTCGGTCGAAGGTGGACCTGGCTCTTGGGCCAGCACTCTAACAGTGGATAGTCCCAGCATCAGAGACACATTAAGGCCTCCCGCCGAGCCTCCTCGTCTTTGAGTTCAGCCTCCAACCCCGTCCATGCATTACGAGCATACGTTTCCGCGCGCTGCAAGATCGTGGCAGGATCAGGTCCGAGTAGGAATAGAGGATCGATGCCAACCCTGATGAGATCTGTTATTTGGTCCAGCGTAGACACCTCCGGTCCGATCAATCTGAACGTCTTGTAGGATAGGTTTCCCTCTCGGGAACGCATACATAACATACATCCGCAATGGTACGGACGCTTCGTCTTGTAGCGCGGCGTCCAAAAAGTGCACGTTCGATGACTAGTAGTACATGAATCAACGCATGGGACAATACTTCCATGATGAACAAAGCCGAGACGAAATAACAAACGTACGACGTTCAGCGTGACGCACACCGGCCATAATTCCCTCCCGTTCAAGACCTCACCCTCGTCCCAATAGTCAGTCAGCTCGAAATCGGCTGCCCTGTTCACCCCCTTGGTCTCGAGTCCACCCCTTTCCTCGGCTTCCCCATCGGCGTCCACGTCCATCCCGACATCGCCCTGTGTGTGGTGCCTACGCGGGGCCCGATATTCTACCCCTTTCGTGGAGCTTTGGTGTCCCAGAGCGCAGCCCGACAAGCGAGCATGAGGCAATCCACGATGTTGTCCCTGTCCGCGAACACGACCGCGTCTAATTTTGCAGCCCAGGCTTTCTTGCCGGGCACGATGACCAGATTGGTTGGACGGAGAGATGGGTGGGAGAGTACGCTCTCCAAAAGGATGGTCGGATCTGATTGGGGGTCATCCAACGCGTTCGAGGACAACGCCGGATATGCTGCGGGGGAGCTGCCCAGTGACCGTTGGTTTGCCCAAACCAATTGGGAGAGCGTCGAGGAGAAGTGACTCGCCAGGAAACGGTACAGGCGACTTTCCCCCCTTCTTCGCCAGCCCCGGCCACTTCTAGCTTCACTCCAACGACCACTTCTGTTCCGCCGCCCACACCTCCGGCCTCCTGGACGTATCCACCTCGTCCGGGACGTCCTATGCACACTTTGGCGCTCCCGTTGGCAAGAGGGACCACGCCTATCTCGAGTGCAATGGGTCTGTAATCTTCGAGTGAACGGCCATCGAGACGTCAGAAAGAAGCGATGAGAATTACTTAGTTCCGAGACTACCGATGAAGGCCAAGCTATCTGCCGGCAATGACAGCAGCGGGAAGCGTTTGAGAGGGCTCGGAGTAGGCTGATGGTGCGGTGGTGGTGGTGATTTGGAAACTAGCTACACAATACGAGTGCTTGCGCCGACCACCTAGTAACTTGAGATGCCAGTGGGACCCCAGGCACTGGACCGGAACACCTGCCAACTGCGGTCGACATGGCTGGTGATGACTGGGGTTGATTAGGACAGCCGTAGGTGTCCGCCGGTCAACATCCATCCACTGTTGCTGCGAACGAGACCAGTCAGCGATCAAGCAATTGATAGATGGAGCGCGGAAGACCTACTTTAGCTGTTCCGATCAGTGCAGACCCACCGCATCGTCTCGCTGGTAGTGGAGGTCTTCTCGGATGGTGTCTGGCACAAAGTCAAGCTAAGAGGACGATCCGGTGAAAATGGCCCTGTTGTCGTCCGAGTAGCTCCGATCTCAGCACGGCAAGGCAGCGTCTTCATGTTACTCGTATCACAGAATTTGCGCAACGTGACATTCAACGGCAATTACTGTAAACGTTGTTTCCTTCAAGTTGTCGTGTGTGTTGATTTTTGAGAACTAATGGGAGCGCTGATGGCACTTGAATCACAGTCCAGAAACGTTCCCCAGTCCCATTGTACACTGTCTCGTTCGCGCGACTATCACCAACTTTCATCCCGACGACTTCGGAGACCGGGAGAAGTCGCGTTCAGCTCCTTCACCGCCAAATGTTATGTCCGACGTGAAAATGGATGGTTATTTTCGTCAAAATACTTCTTCTATGACCAGAGCGAAGTGCAGAGAAGGTATCTGTGGTCACGACAACCAGTCAGGTTGAACAACCAACCTTCAATGCTAGCGACGAAGAAAACATGTAGCGTAAAGCTAGACTTCTCCGGAAGAATCCTTACAGGGATAGGTCATCGGACAAGTTGCGCGTTTCTCCGCAGTCTCTAGCAACCTTTTTCCCTTCCCATGAACTACTTCAGACATCCTTCTGAGAAGAGGAAGGCAGATGAGATGATCTCGCAACCGAGATGCGTTGTATGAGATCGCCCGATTTGACGATCGCGCGTCACTCAATTGGATCCCGGGGAGTAAGGATCTGACGCCGAGTGCGCAAGTGTGCACGGATGACATTGCCGTTCGATGTTTCATCCTCCGTGCGGAACGGCCCACGCCCGAAAACGAGGATACTGACCTGTTTGCATGGAATGGGCTACGTCAAGTTTGCACTCAGTCAAATCCTCGAGGGCAAATTTCTTGTGGGGTGTTCAGTTTATGGTGTAAACGAAAACGTTGGAAAACAAGTCGTGCCGAACCAGGGCCTGTATCAGCTCCGAGGTGACTTCTCGTAGCATGGAAAAGGGTCGTGTAGGTGCTGCACTCGGCCGTCGGAGCAATTACCAACCACCAGCCACGCGAGGCGGCCGGAGCCTCGTACGAAGGGTTTTATCAGCAGTCATACTTGGATAATACTCGCAAGGGAAAGAAGACCCAAGGAGGTCGGAGACGCAATCTATGGTGCCGATCCATGTCACCTAGGAAGATGAATTACAATGGCTTGTCCGCTTGGTGATTCGCGGAACAGAATATTCCCCTGAGGCAGGGTCAACCAAGTCTGACGGTCATTTCGAGGTCACGAAGCTCCAGACTCAGTGCCTTTCCATGTGGTCAGCGACTCGCCACGACTTGGACAAATTACCACCGCATGTCCTCGAACTCTCGCGGGATCAGCAGCATGTTGACTCGCCAACGATGGGCATGCTTACCATACAAGTGCGTATCATGGATGAATAAATGAACGAATACGTCCGCGCCTCGACATGATTTACAAATATCATAGCGTCAAGCAGGGATATGCCTCGCCCCGTGGCGGGGCTTTTAATATAGACTGACCTCGATGCCAAACCTACGATAGAGCCTTGATCTTCTCTACCAGAACATTCTTTCCCTTTGCCTCGCCGTCTTTCATCCGAGCTATGAAAGAGTCGTCGAACCAACCCCTGACTTTTGTCTTCTGCTCATCGCTGCCCTCTTCACGTATCCGCTCCAAGAGCTCGGCGACGACGAAGGCACCGTCACCCTGAGCGATCGCGATCGTCGTATCCCTCCCGACGATTGAGAGAAACACCGATGCAAATTCCAACGGTAAGAACGCAGGCGAACGTACAACAGAGTGTTCCGAGTGAGAAAAATGTCCACCCTGGAGTAGACTTTTGTACATGCGAGACGTATGCGGGAGATCCATCGGATGCGGTCGTGCAGGATCTTCCGACGGGTAAGGGGATGCGAGAGCCTCGGCGAGGGCTTTCATCGCGGATGACTTGTCTGTATGTAGGAGTGTCAGGATTCCGCGTGAACGATCCAGGGAAGCAAGAAAAGAAACTTGACCTCCTTCGGCGTACAGCATGATCTCTAGTATGAGCAAGCTTCCGCCGGTATCTCTTGCCGTCTCCGCGCCGTTCTCCGCCACGAACTGGAGAAGTCCCTCGCTGGCGACTTTCCGTATCTCACTCTCCCTGATAGCGTTGTCTTTTTTGCTTGTCTTTGCCCGTATGTCGTCTGTTTCGGCTATCACAGCGATTTGAGCGGGCGTGAAATGTCTTCGTGAGCGTGGCACTATGAGATGGAAGAGGGAGCGTCTGCCTTGGGGACTGGTTGCGAGTGAGGAGGTGTGCGGTATTATGTCAGAAACGAGAGATTTCGCAGTGAGTTTTGTGTCGCTGATGAATTGTTTCAACGAGATGCGAACGGAAATGGAACGGAAATCATACTCGATAACGTCGAGCGCCGTAAATAGTACCAGTTGGGCTTCATCGTCGGTACACATCCGTTCAACGTGAGGCTTTATTACTTTGATTATGTGTTTCCGGTCCTGGAATAGTATGTTTGACATGAAAAAGTATGCAAACTAGGAAACCAACCTTTGCCGTCCCTTGCGCGATGAATTCACGGACGGCTCTACTGCCATCCTTGGTGTGCACCATCTCGGCCAAAACATCTTGGCAACTTGCACAACTATTAGAGTGCTGGACCACGCATATAAGCTCAACAATTAACCTTTCGAAGATTTCTCTGCGTAGTTTGTCTTTCTCTGATTCTTCTTCGATGCTATCGACCGCAGTTAGGAGCTCCCACAACGCGCGGTGCACAATGGCATGTGTAATGGTTCCTTTGTCAGGATTATTAAATCTGCGTGGTGTTAAGATCGGAGCGCAGGCGCAATGACGGTTGCACCCACATTGTCGTCAGGCTTTCTTTCAGAGCACCAAGTAGGCGCTTGCGCCTATCACCCTCGACACCGTCAAGCAGGCCGCGGAGTCCCTTTTTCGCGGTCTCGATCTCTTGAGCCGTTCCTCGAGTAGTGGAAAAGAGTGCAGCCTCCTTCCCATAAAAATCTCGCAATAGAATCGAGCGTTCGTAAGCATTTGCATACAGTTCAAATGCGTCAGCGAGCACACTTGAGGCTTCCCGATGTAGCAAGAGCTTGAGAACATGTGACTGGAATTCCAGCAAAATCGAAACGCGGTGCGCTGGACAAAACCTGATAAGTTTCGTAACCAGAAACTTGTGAAAGTTTGAGTATGGCGGCGACGCTTGGGTTGCCAGTAATACTCACTTTGGAGTACTTGCTCTGAGCCAGCTCCTTGTAGTGACCCTTGAGCTCTCCAGCGACCTGGTCTCTTTCTCTCTGACCTCCATGCTTAACGATAGTCTGTATGATCCTGCTAGCGTCGTGCTTCAGTACAATGTCCTTTACTTTTCCCGTCACGATGTCCAGCAGATCTCGGACGTGCTTCTGGCGTTCTGTTGGGGAGACATTTTTCTGACGGGCCAGAGACCAGACTCGCTTCGCATTGGCGATTAGTTGAGAATGGGGCTTTGCGGCTCTTCGTTGTTCCTGTAACACGCGTTGGGCTTTATGTGATTCCCTGGCGACTGATTCATACTGAGCATTAGGATGACAAGAACTGCAAGGGCACCGAGGGGCGAACCGTTTGCATCTTTTGACGGCCCACTGTCCACATCCATTTCATCTTTGGCAGGGCTCTCTTCCGCGTTCTCCACTCCGCTCTCCACGTCACCAAACTCCTCGTCAGAGTCGTCTTCGTCTATCTCCTTGACCGGGAGTGTCACGGGCTGCCTCCGCTTCTTGACGCTTTCATCGATGCGTTTGGATGTCGCCTCCTTAGAGATATGGGCTTTTTTAGCTTTTGGGCCGCCTTGAGATGATCCAGGTCTTTTCTTTGTGCTCTTTTGAACGGCTGGCATCGTACTCGGACACTCTGCGACTGAGAGTAGATTGAATCTCTAGCACTCGGCAGGCTTGCTTACAACTGGTTACTGGTGTATTTTCGACGGCTCCAAATCCCGAATCCCGAAGCGGCAATGATTTCTGCGGCACGTGACCGTCCATTCGATCGCGTCGTATTCAGCCCCATTGAATGATTGAATGATTGAATTCGATAAGACCTTCAAGCTTCCCCGATCATTAGGTAGACCCGGAATCCTGATTATGAAGAGAGTCACGATTGCAAGGTGCTATCCGTCAGCAATCTAGCGCAGGTCGTCCCATCGGTGTTGTTCTATTAATTAAGATATCATCCATCGCCGGGATAGCTCGGCTGAAGAGAAACAGACTGCTAGTGGAAGCGAAGCGAAGCTTCATGTAAACTCGAAGGATTTCTAGAGGTCCCGCGTTTAATCCACGGCCCTGGCATTTTTATTGATTTTTGGCGATCCTGTCGGTATTGGGCCACACTCCCGAGGTTTCTGGATCACCGGAGGTGCCGGAAAGCAAAAGCGTCGAAGCAAGTCTTTCATGTGTTGGTGTATGCAACTTGAAAGGCCTTCATTGCGTTGGACACCTCGGAGTTTGCCGAACGAATTTGCCGTACGTCATGTGTGTTCGACCGCGGTTCGTTCCTTGTCATGCCAGGATCGTCGTCTTCTTTGGTGGCTTCTCATCTTGAGCCCGAGCCAATCACAACATCTTGCTCGGGCCACGCATATGGCCATATTCAGACGAGTACCCTCTTGCAGGTGACACGCACACATCCGTTGGTGCCACTGTCGTGTCGCGGGAATAGTCGCGGTTCGTTTGAACTGCGTAGTGGGACTGCTCTCTAAAGGATGACTGTGTACGGTCCGACCGGATCGTGCTGCCGTTCTTTCTCCCCGAACTATCTCTTCTCTGGATCGGTGGGGTTCTGACACTTAAATGGATTCTGACCCTACCCACATGTCACGGTGAGTGCATCCGGAAAATGATGTGACTATTTCGAGGGTGAGCCAGTTTACCGCATGAAAGATCGGGAACTTGTAAGCTGCATTGACGTGAGTGCCACAGTGTCCAGACCCGCCCGATCGCTTTAAAGGCTGCGCCCCATTCTGATCGTCACGTCCGCCTTCTTCTCCCCTCGCTGTAGTCACACGCCGCGCATGGCATCGCCGACGTCGACGTTCGCGACGCTCAGAGCCCTCCAGCTCGTCATCGCCGACGCCTTGGATGACATTCAGCGCGTCTTTTCGCAAACTAGCTTGCCCGGCCCCCCTTCCTCTCCTCCTTCGCAGTGCTCCTCCCCCGTCTACCCAAGTTCTCCAGATCCCTCGTCGCCGTTCCCCACCACCCCGCCCGCCTCCTTCCCTCCAACGCCCCTCTCGGCCACATTTCCTTCCACCCCACGCTCCCCCCCGACTACCGACACCGGCGTCCCGTTTGTGGACTATCCCTCTCCGGACTGGCCTTTCGTCTCCAATTCACCTGGCGAACAACTCGCACTTCACCCAGATGCAGCTGCAGCTGCTTCCAGGATCGTCGCTGCGTGCGGACAGATGTCGAATATCGTTCACAAGCCATTCTCGTCTCTTTGCGATGCAATAATGAGCGTGTGTACCTTCACGTTTATGCTATGCCTCTTCCGCACTGACGCATGTCCATTACTAATTTCGGGTGCATATATGCGCGACTTGTATTGTCCAAACCACCGTCTTCGTTTGCCTTAGTACAACCTCCCAGCATGTATGCGCCTTGTTGAACACCTTCACATCGCGGAAATTCTCCGGGAAGCAGAAGAAAATAGACAACATGGTCTCGCCAACGGACAGGAAGTCGTAGTTCCGCTCTCTGAGGCCAACGCAGACCTCAATCTTGGAGCGAGTGGATCATTTTCGACCGCCATTGACGTTCAGACACCCGCGGCTGGAATGGAGTGGATGCCTGGCTCTCGCACGCACAAAGGAACCGGTATGCCTTCCCTTTCCCCGCGCCTAGCTTTGTGGTCTTGATTTCGTCGTGACGCTATGTGGTCTGCTTGTTTTCGTGCCATCGATTTCCTTCTCCTCAAAGAAGGCTTGCACGTCGCCGACATCACGAACGTGATATGTTCCTATGCGGGTATCAATTACGTTGATCCCAATGATCTAGGTAATGTTTCAACGGATCGGGATTGACATCCGTTAATCTGATCACTGTTGTTCAGTGCATGCCCTCCGACTGCTGTCAACACATCATATCTTCCGAGAGACGGCTCCAGATACATTTGCACTCACCAGAGTAGCAAGCCTCGTCGACAGCGGAAAAAGTGTCAAGGCCGTGTTTTCAAAGTTGGTGTTCTCTTTCGGTACTTGCTCGACCGGAACCTGACTTGGCGTAGCCCGGAGACCAAGTACGATGATACTGGTGGAACATCCGCGTTTGTAGCGTTAATGTAAGTTGCATCGAGAACTCCAGCAGCATGTATGCGCCTCGATGGATCAATTGTTGACGATACCATTTCTGATCACCAGCACTGATGAACTCTTCAAATCTGCTGCCTACCTCACAGAAGCATTCACTGGTGTTCAGCTCCCAATCGCGTCCACTCCAAACCCCACTTTCTCTGCCAATGCAATCTCATGTGGGACAACCACGATTCGATCTACATCTAGTTTCGTTATAAACGATCCTGCCCCCTCTGCTCCCATCACGCGTTCCTCGAGCGCCCTCACACACATCGTGTACCCAGAAGATGAGGGCGTTCAGCCTCCTTCCCGCTCGCTCCCATCAACAGAACCACTGGAAAATGACTCTCCTCTAAAGGATGTCCCAATAACCTCCCAACCGCTTGCGACCGAGCCCTCTATGCCTCTTCTTCGTCTGAGCCTGGTCGAAGCTTCAACACAAATGGAACAGAAACGTCTGCGTTCTAGAGATGCTGCTAAATCGGAAAAACTTCCTGCGTTTAATCTGGCTTTGTGCACCAACGCGCCGTTCTTCGACTGGCTAGAGAATGGAGGTGAAGATCAGCTCGGGGGAACAGGTCAAGGAGCTTGCATACGTACCCTGACGAGGGCGGGAAGCGTCAGGCACGGTGACCTGCAGCTTGAGGTACCTAGTAATGCACCCAACTGTGTGCCACGAAAGTCGTTTAGACTTGAGCGTTTCTCGAGGGCAATGATCGGAACGACCGAGTGGGAGGTACCTAAGGCAATATTGAGTGGTAAGTTCTTGATGCATATTCCATGCGTAATCGATTCGATGGTTGGCCTCCCTATCAGGATTTGACTGGTACTCCCTTCCAAAAGGTTCTACTATAGTCGACGTTGGCGGCGGAATCGGAAGCACCACAATGACCCTCGCTCGCGCCCTCACCGACTCTAGGGCTGATTCAGTTAAGAAGCGGAACGGTGCTCATAACGAGGAACTGCAACCTACCTCAGTTGTCGTTCCTCGCCACAGGCCCAAGGTTCCAAGCGATCCTTCGCTCATTGTCAGCGATGAAACACGAAATGACATTGCAGCTAAGAACTACACGAACCTCCGTTTTGTTGTGCAGGATAGACCTGTCGTCACCGCCCTCGGCGTTGAGGCATGGCGTTCCAAGCGTCCTGAGATGCTCGAGAGCGGTCAGGTCATGTTTCAAGGTGTGTATTTCGTGTTCTAGGCGCGGGGTTGTCGGAATGACGAATCTCGGGTATTCTACATAGACCAGGACTTCTTTGAGCCACAGTCGCCCCTCGAACCTCCTCATCTAACTAGACATCCTGCAGTCTACCTTTTGCGTGTCGTCCTCCATGATTGGCCGGATGAATGTGCACGACGTATCTTGATTAACCTCCGAGTTGCATCAAACCCGGAAACACGGTTAGTCATTGCCGAGCATGTCCTCCCGCTGGCGTGTGTCGATGAAGACGTCGTTGACCATGTGGATACCGAAGCATGCGAGAGAAACAGTACAGAAGAGTGGACGCTCAACTCAGTACTCGCAAATGTTGAGGGTGCAGAGCGTACTCTTGTACCTCCTCCCCTGTTATCCAACTTAGGGAAAGCGAGCGCGACTGCGTATTGGATGGATCTCATCGTAAGCGATACTTCTTCTTGCTTTTATTCGGCGCTTCTCACTATTTCTAGATGCATATCACGTTCAACGGAAAAGAGCGTACCCTCCGCGAGTTTTGTGCGCTGGCGCTTTCCGCAGGCTGGCGTGTGACGCGCATGACCCGTCCCGAAGGCTCGTTATTCGCATATCTTGCCTGCGAGCCAATCACGCTACCGGACGATGCTCAGGCAATCTACAATGCTGTCGCCCTGTCTTCTGAACTTTCCACGGTGGTCGCGGTCCCCTCTGATGAGCCCGTGCCTCACTCTTGTGTGGAACCATCTCGTCATAAGCGCCTACCGGCACGGCCGGTGTCACTATTACCCTCCCCCATCCTCGAACGTTCGTCATCACGCTGTGGCACACCGACCTTCGGGTCCCGCATACTGTTGCCGAAAGATGAAGAGCTTCCAAGTTCGAGAACCAAAGGGACTGGGGCAGCTAAAAAGTGGCTAAAATCCAAAGGGTTAGGAGTGCGTAGCGTCATGATGCAGAAGGCGGAGAAACAGAGAGAAGAACAAAGCTTGGCAAAAGGTGCCTCAGCACGAGACAACAACGATGCAGAGAGCGGGGTCCGCGCCTCTTCGCCTCATATACGTGTATGGTGGAAGAAATCTCCTCGGAACTCCACCAGTAATAGCAGCATTGCGGTCCACGAGTCGAGTGGCGAGGTACCAGAGCATCGCGCCACGGGACGAGGGCGGCGAGGGACCCTCAAATCGAACGACAGCCCTTCCACACCAAGTCCGAGCGTATCACCAGTTCATCAAAAATGGCCGAGTACCGAGTCCGCTGCGATGTCAGAAGTCAGTCCACCAGTACCCCGCGTTCGTCGACCGAGTGTCGCAAGTATCACTCGCAAACTATCGTTCGCCACGTTTGGTCGCAGACCAAGTCTTGCCGACATCACCGAGCCTCTACCGACGCCGCCACACAGCGCAACACTGACGGAACTTGCTCCTCCACCGACCTTGCAAGGTGATACCGGGCGGAGTCTCAAGCATTTGCCTAGCTTGCCGACGCTTGGACGAAGCGAGGTGATCACCACTGGCAGCACGGCAGCGGGGCGGCCGACTATCCCTCGACGTCCAAGTCTCAGTTTCGCGGGTCAGGTACCACCTCTGCCACCTGTCATAAAGTCTACCCCTCCACGTCGTCCTGACGTTCCAGATCTGCCCAAGTCGAGCATTCTCAAGTCTCGTACAACACACACGAACAAACAGAATTCTCTAGACGCGGGTCGTTCGGCAGAGACGGCGTCGACTCCCCGACGTCAGCGCAGAGTGACGCTGTCCAACTCGCCTGGCGCGTCGTCGAGAACAACCCAGGCACAGGATCCTGGCATTGGGAGTTTTCCGCCCGATTTTGCAGGCCCTGAAGTGAACTTGAAGCGTATTCCGAGCATGCCCAAGTTACCTCGTCGTCTTAGCATCCCGATACTGCGGCGAAAGCAAAGTCAGTCGGTCATTCAAGGCGGAGAGAACGAGGGTTAGATGGCCGCCAGGCTTTTTTGGTTCGTGAGGACTGTGGTCGAGTCTGCGGGGATTACTACGGTGCTTGTTTGCTGTGATATTACTTGGGTCCTGTAGGATAATTGTAACTTGTGGTAATCCGATCGTATATAGTAGCTGAGTGACGCCGGAAGGCCGCCTCCATCATATCAGGGACACTCGCAACAGTTCCTGGCATCAGCATGCGGCCTTCCTGTGGGCATCGATGGTGAGCGTCAGTGACCAGAACACGCACACGACCCTGGCTAAAAATATACCAATACGAACCATTCGACGTAGGGATCCTGATGGGATGTGTCATGCCAGTGACGGGGGGAGATGATGTGCAGTGATAGGGATAGCTGCAGCAGTGACTCGCCATAGCTTGTTAATTAACCAAACCGTGACATCCCGAGTGCGCTCAAGCTGTGAAATTGCTATTCGGGTCCTGGAACCCAGTGTGTGGAGTAAGGATGGCCACACTTCCATCTTGTACGGAATCGAAGCTGGACGTCTCTTATGTAGTTGCAGGCTCCTCCGAGACCAAGGCGCAGGAGAGGTACATATCACTTGATTAAAATGAATTCATCTGGCTCCATTCCTTACTTACTTCCATTGGTGTGCTGCATTAAACTTGACGTCAAATGTCTCACCTTCTCGATCTGGGTAAATAAGCGCGACGGGTAAAAGGTCCTTCAAGCTCTTCATGTCAAAGGAAGTGCGAGGGGCCAATCAAGCGCAGCGTGTGATAGGACGCCACAGGCCCACAGGTCGATAAGTAATCTGAAAATGCCGTTTGAGCAACACAGGCAGGGAAGGTGGCAATGAACACGGGCAACGGATTTGAAGCTGTTGAGTCTTCAAGTTGTCTACGCGCGCAAGAGAGACGGGCTGACGCTTCTGGGATTGTCAGCATCTGCCTCCCCAGGTTGACGGCGGCGGATTGCTACTTAATAGTGATTCAAAGCCTCCCTTCCAAACTGGAAACCGGCATTGTCAAGCTTATATTGGTCCTTCAACCCGCGGACGTTCTCGATATCGACAACACGGATACTATTCGTCGCCACTAGTATGATCGGCATTGATGTTATGGTAAGGCCGAGAGCAGCCTATCCGCGAGGGAACCACGGGCCAGTCGTCGCATAGTTGCTGGACGACATGATTGACAGGTTCTCCGTAAAAATCAGCGTTCTGGATCATGACCTGGTCATGATCTAGATACCACTTGATTCGGAGGAAGGTCGGGGACTCGGCGATACGGAGACCTGTCCGCACCGCCGTGGGTCCGGCAGACAAGTGCCAAGTTGAGAGCTTCGAAGTCAAAACAGCTCACACGTTCATGATCAGCGTGTCCGAGGAGGAGCAGACTCGGAGAGCAGACGCGCGATGCGCGGCCTATTTTGGGCTGTACTCGGCCTATATCAGAATTTGAAAAACTATTCAAAAAAGCTTCAGAAAATAACAAGCGTAAACAACGCCACATCCACAGTCATAATTCATGTGAACCGTATCAACGTTCAACTTTAACGTCACCACCATGATCAACCCAACCAACAATAAAATTTCGAGGTAACGCGCCTCTACTGTAGAATTTACAGTTCTTCAAGTTGCATTCTGCTGGTGAGTCGCAGCAGGAGCCAGGGCTTACTCCTACTAGTACCAGGAAACGCGTTATCCATCGAGTTACGTGAGAGTACGTTAACGCCTACGAGAGTCCGTTGCATCGTGTTCGATGCCGAGCCATCTTCCCACCAGAAGTATGGAGCTAACATCTTCTGACTTGCATGCTAGCCCTTCTCAGCCTGTAGAAGGGCCTGCTGATTGACGTATTTTCTTCAGTTTCCGACCAAATAGTCAGGAAGCACACTGCTGCACACAGCCCGGTCAGGTCAGTCCATTTAAGCGATAGTGATGGAAATTTCCGTCAGGCTCGCCAATATGCTATCGTTACTACTCACCGTCAGGGTGAGGCCACTGGCATACGGAACTTATCTCCCAAGCGTCTCTGTTACGTTCAAATTGACAAAAGACGGCTAGAGGGAGAGCTCTGATTGGCTGTATTTTCCAAATGGGGCAAGACCCTGAACTAACAAAGTTTTCAATGAATCAGCAGTTTTTTTCAAACTGTCGGTGACCGGGTCACGCCGGTTTACGCGTACCGAGGTGTATAAAAGCACCCAGACTGCCTCTGTTTTCCCTCAGAGTTTCGTATCGTTCTCATCTCTTCACTCCAGTCCTTTGACACCCGTCGCTCTTTTCACTCGTTCACAATGCGCGTCCTCTCTTTCATCCCTGCCTTCGTCTTGGCTGCCGCCAGCTTTGTTGCCGCTGCACCCTCTTCCGTCCCCGCTGTCCCCTCCACCACACCCTCCAGCCCCGCTGGCACCTCTTGTGTCCCTTCGGGTGGTGATGATAGTGCTCTCCAGCCCGTGATCTCTATCATCGCCAATGCGACTGCTTACATTGGGCCTCTGGGTGACCAACTGAGTATGTTTTCGCTCGTCATTTTCCATTCAACCTTGTTCATCAGATTTGTAGACGGCATGCAAAGCGGTGACTCTTGCAACTCTGACGATGTCTCTCCCATCGTGATCCAGATTACTGCTATCGTGGAGCTCTGTGTCTCTCAACTCCAGGCTGCTCTCCCCGTTGATTGCAGTGGTCTTGACCTTACCAACCTCTGCGCAACTATCTACGCCATCCTGAGCGTAAGTGATTTCAGTCCATGTTTTATACTCCCTCTGAACTTGACTCTGAATTTTAGCTCGTCCTTTCGGTTTTGAACTGCTTGGTTACGATTGTTCTCGCCCTCGGCACAGAGGCTGTCGGTACACTCCAGACTGTCATCTGCAACTTGTTGTATGTTCTTTTTATTTTTTTTGGATGAGGATTTGGACTAACATCCATCAAGGAACGCCATCACCGGCCTTGTGGGATGCCTCAACATCTTCATTGATGTCACCATCTCTGGCGTCCTTGGCCCTGTGCTCGCCCTCGTGTGCAGCGTTGTCGACCTTCTGCTATGCATCGTTGGTAACCTCAACGTCGTGCTTGGCGTTGCAGGCAACTGAGCTGGTCAGCTTATACCCTAAATACCCCGTTGGTGCATGGCGAGCTAGTAGTGCCGGGTGTCACCTGTAAAACGGTTCCTTCAATAATAGATCTGGAGTAGCATCATTTGCGTGATTTTTTCATTGTTAAGTTTACGCCCATCAATGATTTTTGATGCTTTGGTGCCTACAACTACGATGGCCCTTTGTTAAGAATTGTCACTGTTGGTAAGTTTCAAAACGTCTGCAAGGTTTGATTGTTGAAGAGGTGAGCGGGGGAATGAGACGAGGTTGTCAAGTAGATGTGGGTACGCCGGTGCTGGGGTCCTGCCACACGGTGTTGTGCCGGTTCCTAACCTGGTGGATACTATCTTCCTCAACCGGTTCGGCCGAATGATGTGTGAGGACATTCGCCAAGCATGGCGGAAGAAGCTTGCATTTAATATCATTAATTGGTTCATTTGTGCTTGTGCGGTTTTCATCATCGCAATTTTTGGGCTTGCCATCTGTCCGACGGAGCACGTCCCCAGGAGCATCGGTGCTTGCGTCACATTCCTATTCGAACTTACCAAATAACGTCTACGGTGCAATTCGTGGTGAGCTGTTTGACCTCACGCAAGTCGCGGCGGCGCAGCAGTGAGGCGTCCCTGTCATCCTACGAAGACGATCTTGCTGGTATAGATGCTTCTAACGTATTCCCTGTTTAGATTCGTCGTTTGCTTCATTTGCTCGCATTTTTTTTTTCGCCCGCCCCGGCAGTCAGCGCGTTGTTCGACGGTATCTCTGGTTCGGTCAGACCGTGGGTCCAACTTAGCGCGGCGAACGTGACGGATCCCGGTGCGTAGTTCGTGGACAGCACCCTCGTCATTTTGATCAAGTACAGCTCGTGTCAGCACCCTACGAAGACGATCGATCGATCGATAACCTCAACGTTGATTAATCAACATTGGTTCGCCTCGTGCACCAGAGGATGTTACACGGGAGGAGATACTTTGCTCCGTCGTACCATTGACTCGCTCGCCCAGCCAAGCACCGTAAATCGATTCTTTTCCTATTTTCAAGAGTAAATATACCGGGTTGGTATGAGATTTGATTTATTGAGTTAGGATGGTGCGGACAAAGGACTCGTAGTTGATATTGCCATCGCTGCAGAGCGCGTCAGAGCACGCCAACGAGACGATGAGTCTATACGTACCTCCCAATCTGTGCTCCCTTGAGCAATTCGTCCACCTCCTCGTCCGTCATCTTCTCCCCGAGCTGAGTGAGCACATATCTGAGCTCCCCGGCACCGATGAACCCGTTTCCCTCCTTGTCGAACACCTGGAACCCCCGAATGAACTCCTCTACGCCGAACCGTCAGCAACCGACCCTTTTAACGATCCTGGAAAAACCCCACCTGGTGTTCCTGCGGGTTTGAATCCGTCAGGTCGATTGAGGATCGTCACGAACGTCTTGTAGTCGACTTCTCGCGGCGCGGAGGCGATGATGTCTGCGACCTCGGCCTGCGTTGGGTTCTGGCCGAGCGCACGGAGGAGATCGCCCAGGGTCTCCCTGGGAACCGCGCCGGTGCCTTTCTTGTCGAAGAGCGCAAACGCTTCTTTGTATTCTGGATCGAGGTCGGTGAATCGAGACGATCTAGAGGGATGGGAACGAAGTTATGTACCTGAGTTATCGCTCATTTGATGCGTACTGGCAATGTAGTTGCCGGCTGTAAACAAGGCTGGTGGTCACTGCCACTACGCAAATACACATCAACTCGAATCTATTCAATTCCGATCGCTTCTCTATCCGTTTGTTCGAGTGGAATTGTCGTTTCGCTGTACAATACGACTTGATGTCATCATGGTTTTCGTCACAACAGTCACCCAAATGTGTTCCGAGTCGCCTGGCGTACTCAGACATTTGGCAGTCACGGCGATCTTTGACATTTGATCCACCAGAGAGCGATCCGAAGATGCTAAATTCAGCCTGAGCCAGGTGTATTCCGTATCCTGTCTCTCCATCCATCGAGGCCGGCAGGCATGCGTTCTCTAGCAAGGTGAGGCAGACGAACACGTTGGGAGATCTGACGGCCGAGCCTCATCCTGGTCAAGCGCGCACTGCACCCGATCGGTATCGTCACTTTCCTCGCGTGCAAGTGCTGATTCGGTATGGCCGTTGGGACGCGCGCCATTGTCCCGATCGCACGTGTACACGCATCGAACTGGGGAATCCCATGTCTATAGGCATCTCGGAAGCCACCCTCATTTGACGCTCTAGGGGTCATCGCATGTCTTCGCACGCGCACCACGCAGCAGACATCATCACGTCAACCAAACGTCCGAGAAGCCCTTCGGAATGCATAGCTGACACTATAACGTACGAGTACAAAAAGGGGGCCATGTGGATGCGTCGTGTTCTCTATTCCATATTCATATATTCTCTCATGCGCCGATCACGCCCGTCCACGTCTCGACGAGATCGATGGTGCAGTAGCCCTTGACGGGGACGTATTGTGTCGTGATCATCTTGATGGTTTCTTGTGCGACCATGCCTCCGAGAAAGGCTGCCGTGTTGGGCAGCTCTGCAGTAGGTGCTCGAGCACTGTAGAGGGGCATGAGATGTCACGGAGGGTGTCAGACGATGTGAGGCTTACAGCTCTCCGATGGCGTCGTCGAGCGCGTCGGGCAGTTCGACGTCATCGCCTACGATGCTTTGCACCTTTCGACGAAGGCTTTCAATGGTCGGAGGTGATCCTGAGCCGAGAGCGGACAAGGCGGACAGGGCGAGGTGCGTGGACGTTTCCTTTGGATAGGAGGCCAGAGCGTCCGCTGGCGAATCCAGTCAACATGGCAGTTGGCGAATCAGCGATACACGTACCCAACGCGGCCTTGTCCTGATCGAAGGCGCCCCACCGTTTACCCCTGAGAACCTGCAGCGCGTGTGCGTTCTTGACGAACAGGTCGACGAGGGCGTCGTCCACGGGGGCACGGAGATGGCTCTTGAATGCCTGCTTCTCCTCCTCTGCGCGCGTCTTGTAGAGTCTTTGGAGATGGATGTAATTGGAGGTGTCGGATTTCATGTCGGGCAGGGTGGACGTCAGCGGGAGGGTGTGCGTCTCGGACTGGTCGGTGAATTCCTTGAGCGCGGCGAGGAGATGGAAGAACGGGGAGGGGTTCTGACGGAGGGCTTCGGAGGATATGGCGGGATCCTTGAACAGCGTGGCGATCTCGGGGGGAACCTGACGTGGCGTGCTGAGTGTGGGCGGAAAAAAGGTCATGAGAGGCGTACCTTGGTCTCGGTCCAACAACGGTATGCTTGGGCTTCGGCTTCGTCAAAGTTTTCTTCGTCAGACTTGACTTTTTTGGCGAGGATCTGTTTCTTGAATTCTTGCCGCTCGGTGGGGGTTTTGGGCGGGTTCCCGTCGTGCTGATGCACCTGTGAGGTTAGAACGGACGAAAGGGGGTAGACGTACGGATTTCTTCCAATCTTCGAGGACGCGGACGAGAATGACGACGTATGGGATGTGGCCGTGTTCGGTCGGGTCCAGCGCGTCAAAGTCGAGGGCCAACGCGTGATCGCGGAGGGCCGGGAACGGCTTGTCGATGCGAAGGGACGGGGCGTTTTCGGAATGACTTTCGATGACTGCACGTGCTCAGGCCACCTGCCGGCAAGGAGGAATGCATGCTCACTGGTGTGCTCGTGGAACTGGATGAAGAACTCGGCGAGGAAGCCGGCGGAGCGCACGACGACGAGGGGCGGGTGGGCGGGATCGCTCCAGAGAAAGGCCGAGAGCCTGTCGAGGAGCGGGCTGTCGAGGTTGTGTGCGACGACGACGGTGAAGGAGGCGAGCCACGCGGGGTCCGTGTCGAGCACGGCGGCGAGGGGCCGGGTGTCGGCGCGCCCCTCGACGCTGTCGTTGAGCTCTGCGAGGAGCCGGACGGCCTCGGCCGCTCTGTTCTTGCCGATGCTGTCGAAGCCGTCGAGGAAGAAGTTGTTCCCCGCGTCGGCATAGGAGACGTTGTGGTGGTCGAGGAGGGTGAAGTGGCCGACGCCGGGGAGGACGAGGTTCTTGAGGATGGAGGTGGACGTGGCGCGTGCGGACACGACGAGCACCCTCGCGGCCTCGAGGGCTGTCTGTCCGCTCGCTGCCCAGAGTCTGGCGGCTGTCAGCGGGGCCACTGGGCGCTGGGAGGACGCACCGGAGCTGGCGGTCGTAGCGCCTGGTTTTGTCGTCCGGGGAGTGGATCGCGGTGGTGGCGGACTCGATGTCCTGGGAGTCTTGGGAGGCCATCGTGGTGGTGTTGGTCAGAACCCGTCACCATGGCCCAGTACGGCGATCTCGCCACGCAGCTCGTCCTCGAAGCCCGCCGCTCGACGGCCAACGACATGCTCCTCAAATACAACGGCGAGCTCGTGCGATCCATCATCAGGGAGCAGCGCGAGCTCGACAGGCTCGCAGACACGCCCGACGTCACCCCCGCCATGCTCATCTTCCAGACCGCCATCCTGCGCAACAAGCGCTGTCTCCTCGCATACCACAGACACAGGCTCGACCGTCTCCGCGACATGTACTGGGCGGTCGGTGGCGCACTGCCCCACCTCCTCAGCAACCCCGACATCCGCAGCAAGCTGTCCCCGCACGAAGTCGACTTTCTGCGCGGGTACGGCGCATCGGTGATGGACTACCGTGCGGGCTTCTCAAACGAGCTCGACATCACCGCCAGCATCACGCACCCGCCCAAGGATCTGCATGTGCTGGTGCGGGTGGTCCGGGACTGCGGGGTGATCCAGACGGAGCTCGGCAGCATCGACTTTCAAAAGGGGCAGAGGTTCATGGTCAGACGGGCAGACATTGAGCATCTCATCGTGCAGGGCTACCTCGAGCAGCTCTAGCGTGGCACTTGTTTACCCCCAA
The DNA here is from genome assembly GCA_038093415.1 of Xerocomellus chrysenteron. Lineage (NCBI taxonomy): Eukaryota > Fungi > Basidiomycota > Agaricomycetes > Boletales > Boletaceae > Xerocomellus > Xerocomellus chrysenteron. Next base: position 9,538 of record JBBPSD010000278.1, on the reverse strand, counting down.
GGCCTCTGCCAAACAATCCCCAACTCGACCTCGTCTTCTTCTCATGTCGTCCTTTTTGCTATTCTCGAAAATGCGTGGCACCGCTAGACACTATGCGACACTCCCTTCCCGCCCCCCGCTCTCCATGTTTACCCCCAGCCACGAACCCAAGCCGCCGGAAGAGATCTCTGATCTGGAGTGGGAGATTCGGACTGGTAGGGTTCGGACTGCACTCTGATACGACGCGCTCACGTGCCCAAGGACGCGCGATCTACGTCCTCGAGCGGACCCTTGCACACTTTTTCCAAATCGGCCTCGTCTCCAGCATAGATCCGACGAGACCGGATATCGTCTCCGAAAGCGGAAGCGTAGAGAGCATATACAGCCCGGCCATCCGCCTGACGTACACTCCGCCCGCTCCCCTGCCGCCCCCCTTTCCAAGAACACTGTCCCTCGAAGGTGCGTATCTCCGCACACGAGTTCTCGCCCCTAAAGATGCACCAGGGCTTGCGTTGTACATGACGTCGTCGGTATTCATTCGCCACACGATGAAGACGCTCTACTCTGACCTGCGCGTCGAGATGCGGAGGCTGGCCGTGACTACGGCACCGCGGAGACGAGAAAAGAGCCTGTTTGTCGGGGTGACCGTGTGCGGGACCACGCGTGTCAGCGGTGGGCTCGGGGAGTGGCAAATGTGGGTCGTCGCTTCTCGGACGAGACGAGGCTAACGGGCCGCAGAGACTCGACGTACGGGTTTTCGCCCGTGAGCGGGCTGATCAACCTGCACACGATCGACTCGATACAGCCCGCACCGCACCAGGCTGCGTACGACGCGCTCCGGGCACTTGGCATGGCCGGGGATATTCTCAGACCGGGGGAGGTCCGATGACGTGTGTATATTACATAATTAATTATTTCTTTTGTGTAACCATAGGGAGATCGACAGTATAAGACTCGCTGGCGACGTTGAAACAGTCTGGCCATCTCTCGCTCTTTTTCTTGTCTCTCTTTTCCTCACACCGCTCATTGCCACCATGTTCGCCAAAACACTTTTCCTCGCCGTCGCCCTGGTCGCACAATGCATGTCTCGTCATCTTCTCGCGCGACCCTTGCCTTACGTTGTTCTCTAGTCGTCTCGGCCCAGAGCCCGGCCTGCACCCGCACCTACACCGTACAGCCGGGCGATATCTGCGGCAGCATCTCTGCCGCACACAACGTCTCGACGTGAGCCCTCTCCCATTTTTCGCCCCCCCCTCTCATCCCCCCCAGTTACCAGCTCGCCGTCGTCAACATCGACACCGTCAACCTTGCGTGCAGCAACCTCGTTCCTGGCTCCAGCATCTGTCTCGGCTGGGAGGGCGAGGACTGCACCACCACGTATGTCGTGAAGCTCGACGATACCTGCGACGAGGTTGCCTACGCGTGGGGCATCAACTCCACTATTTTCTACCTCAACAACCCTCAGCTGAACTCGGACTGCACCAACTTGTACATTGGAGAGGTCTGTTTTTGTCCTCCGTCCGAGTCTTGATCTGACGTGATAAACAGGTCGTCTGCACCGCCCCCACCGTCCTGGTTCCTCCCGCGCCTAGCGGCACCATTCCTGGTTCAGCCATCCCCCCGACGGCGACCCCTGCCAGCACGGATCTTCCCTATTGCGACTGATCAACTATAGCCTGTAAACAGGCATGGATGCCTGTGGGCCAACACAGGCCGGTCTTGTCGTTTGCCCTCCTTTTTATATGGCCATTGTTTTTGTTCTACGGCTGTTTGCCATCGAGATTTCTTGTTACTATACCCAATCATTTTTACCCTCTCGTACACGGACGGGTTGCAGCCATAGCATTGCATCATATGTGGTCGTAATTCTGGTGTGTTGTGCTGTGCATACGGGGGAATATAATCCATAGGTCCTGTGGACGATTTGATCACATCAGGCACAAACACAGGCACGGTTTCATTATCAGCTACCATGGACACCATGAACATCGACAACCCGCTCTACGCCAAGTTGTTCGCGCGTGCACCCGTGTATGACATTCTGTTCGCCTGCCTGTCGCCCCGTTCGCTCGTCCAACTAGCTCTCACCTGCCGTGCTGCCTACTTGGCCGTGGCCGAGTTCAAAGCCCGGGCTTTCAACGTCAACCGCCATTTCTCGCGATACTTTACTGATCCCATCGCGTTTCGCTCACTGCAGGCCAGAACCAACACGCTCGTCTCTGGTTCAAATGCCCTCCAGTTCCTTGACAGGACCTTTTACCCCGAGGCTGACCTCGACCTCTACACCCATCCCGGTCATTCGTTCGAGGTTGCCCAGTTCCTTGTAGAGGCACAAGGTTATCGCTATGCTCCCCGCGTAAGACAGCAACAGGATTGGAAGGTAGCCACCAAGCGCCACTGGGACGGCACTGCGCGGCGTGTCACCGCGCCGGGAGACTCGCTCCATGGGTATCCCATGACGGGGTTCAATGCCGTGTGGACCTTTGAGAAAACGGGCGACAAACAAGAGTCTTTAAAAGTTCAGATCATCGAGGCGTCTTCGTCTCCGCTGGAATGCATTCTCGGATTCCATTGCAGTACGTCGTCCTCGGTGTCCTGCTCTCCCTCGTCTTGAGCATCCCCAGCATGCGTCATGAACTTTATCTCGGCCGACGCTGCGTATTCTCTTTATCCCATCGCGACGTTCGAAAACAGGACCGCACTCGGCATGCCGCCCTCGCGTATATCCCCGGAAGCCATTCAAAAGTACCTCAAGCGCGGCTGGCGCGTCTATTTCATGCCCACCCCAAACGACGAGGCGCATCCATCCAAACCGCCTTTCTTGCTGTCGCAAGCGCGATGGGTCTCTGACAAGTACACATGGATGCTCCCGCTGGATCAGACCGGCGTCAAGGCGCGTCCCCCCTTGAGCCGGACTTCAGATCCCCTCACGTTCGATCCCGTCCGCTTCAACGGGTGGAGGTTGAGGTTATGTAGGGGACACGAACAGAGCGGTTACGAATGCCACTTTTATCCGGTGTCGACGACGGTCTTTCGGTACAACTATGCGATTGCGGACGAGATGCTGTCGTTGACCATCCGAGACTGGGCGAATCAGCAAGGGAGATATAGTCATACGCAAATTCCGAAAGAGGACTGGGTTTGGTGCGTGTTCGGTCTGAGCGCTGTGACTTGGATTCTGACGCGTTGTGCTAGGTTCGATGCGGAGATCCCGGGCTTCTTTGCGACGAAATGAAATTGCGAGCGCCCACAAGTATGTATAGTACGTCGACTGACCGTTGTACTAGAAGTTTGACCGCAGTTGTCAGGAATGTCCTATCCAGGTTTCTGTGGGCCGTATTATTATATATGGCCGAAGTGATCGATGATGTGAATTGGGGCTCTCCTTGATTGATTGGTAGCAGACATCTTGATATGTACTGTATAGTTTAAATCTTTTGGGCATCGGATGAGTGCGACCCTTCAGCGCCTCTTTCATGACGTGAGGCGCTTGCGCGCATGGAACACTAAAATAACGGTAGGTACGTCCCTGTCCCAATGTCTTGCTTCATCCACGCTCGTTTTTTCCCTGTCGCTCTTTGCTTCCTATCCATCACTGTCGTTTTCGAGTCTCTGTTATTAAGCCAGTTTACATCCCAAAGTCCAGCATCACCTGTTCCAGTTCTACTAAACCATGATGGACCTGCCGAAGCGGACGGGTACACGAGCGTGCTTTTGAGGGCGATCCGTGCGTACCTCGTCCGTATGTATCATTTGTACGTGCTGACGCCCAAACGCGCGTACAGTCGATGCACCCCACGCTCGGGAGTGGCTCGTTTTTCGGTGGCTCGCGTTCTGCCAATGGGCCGTCGTCGGCGTGACGATTGCAGGCCTGTTTCGCCACGTCGAGCCGGGTCTGTTTGCGTTTACTGTCGCCGGCCATCTGTCGGGTGTCGCGGCGCGTTTGTCGTCTGGTACGTCCCCCAAAGAGCTATGTTGTCGACTATTGCCAAGTTATTCTGGACGTGCAGCCGTCGTGTCGCTCGCGCCCGGGGCCGGGGCCGCGTGGGTCGTTCCGCCGCGCTTGCGCGTCACGGCCTCGTCTTCAAACTTGCCATCCGTGTCTCCGGTGAACGGCGAGCGGCGGTTCCTGGGCCATGGACGATCGTCGAGCAGGGTGGCCGAAATCGTGGTGTGACGTTGGGCGTTGTAGTGTTCCCGTGGACCTTTTTGTCGAGCGAGATATGATATGTTGGCGTTCGTAGTATAAACTTTGGTGTACGGACAGATTTTATATATATTCGGTCGTCGGGATCGGCGTACTTTGTGTAGCGGTTTCACGCGGTGAGTAGCGATCTGACATGCGAAACTCGATTGTTCGACCCGATGCATAACATTGAAACCATGGAGATACTACAGTATATAAGTTACTCGCCATGTATCCCCAGGTTTGTCTTCCGCGAACAACTAGGATTTAGTTCAGTCGATTCCGAGGGGTGACGGTTGCATCTTTTTGACCGAAAAATCCTCAAGTATGTCGGGAGATTCCTACGACGGGGGTTGATGCAGTGGCAACCGTGGAGACCCAATTCCGGGACTGTCACATCATCCCCCTGGCAAAATGAAACGTCATTACCGTCTATCTCTCGATTCCGAGTCGAAGGGCGAACGAACGGGTGCGGCCGAGATGCGATCTCGTCGTCACGTCGCTATGTATGCGGCGAGACCGGGCCACAAGATGCATTCCAATATGAATAATGAAAAAATCGTACACGCATAATTACCGTAGTACCTGAAAAGCCAAAACCTGCGTTACCAGGGGAAATTTACCCACATTATGCCCGAGGGTGAGATGGAAACTGATAGAAAACGTCAGTGGACCGTCGTACGTCCACGATCTCGATGTGGGTCTGGGAACAGAGTACTGCGTCTGGGCTGGACGCTGCGCCGAGAGACGAAGGAACACCCCGATGTATCGCGCCCGGGAAACGAGCAAGTTGGAATACCTCGTTCAATAAAAGACCATTGGCAGAGGATGGAGATGACGTCAGATGACCCATCTGGAACCAGTGAATGAATGCCGTGAGTGCAGCACGAGATAACCGCTCCCGAGAGGAGCGCCTTGCAGTCGGAGAATGGGGCTCGTTGAATTGGGGAGATAGATGCAACCGCCAACCGAAAGGCGTTTGGCGGAAGAAAGACTCGGAGCTGGGGATACAGGGGCGAGCTTATATGGTGCATGTAGGACCAGGCCCATCTCCATTGTTTCATCGTCACGCATCGCGGCTCGGTCGCTGCGCACCGCGTGACGCTCGACGTTGTTTGGCCATAACGAGCCTGAGAGAACGAATGCATGTCCGTATGTTACCTTGCTTGCAAGAGGACGAAGGAGCAACGGAACATCCGGCGTTCGTTGACCGGCAATTTGGACGGCCCTGGTATGAGTATGGATTACGGTACACATATGGGGCGGCAGCGGTAGACCCCAGAGATTAACCCGTTGAACCTCCGCCTCAAAGATGGATCACATGCACATCAGGCACAAACACTGAGTCGGTTTTCATCAACTGCCATCATGGATACCGATGCCATGGAAATCGACGACCCGCTCTACGCCAAGCTGTTCGCGCGTGCGCCGGTCTATGACATTCTGTTCGCTTGCCTGTCGCCCCGTTCGCTCGTCCAGCTAGCTCTCACCTGCCGTGCTGCCTACTTGGCCGCGGCCGGATTCAAAGCCCGGGCTTTCAACATCAACCGCCATTTCTCGCGATACTTTACTGACCCCATCGCGTTTCGCTCTCTCCAGGCCAGAACCAACACGCTCGTCTCTGGTTCAAATGCCCTCCAGTTCCTTGACAGGACCTTTTACCCTGAAGCTGACCTCGACCTCTACACCCATCCCGGTCATTCGCTCGAAGTTGCCCAGTTCCTTGTAGAAGCACAAGGCTATCGCTATGCTCCCCGCGAAATACAGGAGAAAGATTGGAAGGTAGCTACCAGGGGCAACTGGGACGGCACTGAGCGGCGTGTCGTCCCCGCGGCACCATTTTGGCGCCATGCGTATCCCATGTCAGAGATCCATGACGTTTGGACCTTTGAGAAAACGGGCGACAAACAAGAGCGTTTGACAATCCAGATCATCGAAGCGTCTTCGGCTCCACTGGAATGCATTCTCGGATTCCATTCCAGTACGTCGTCCTCAGTTTCTACTCTCCGTTTTCCTGAGCTTTCGTGTCATCCCCAGCGTGTGTCATGAACTTTATCTCGTCCGACGCTGCGTATTCTCTTTATCCCATCGCGACGTTCGAAAACAGGAGCGCCCTCGGCATGCCAACCTCGCGTTCTACCCCGGCAGCCATCCAAAAGTACGTCAGGCGCGGCTGGCGTATCTATTTCATACCCACCTCAAGCGACCTGGCGAATCCAATGGAACCGCCTTTCTTACTGGGCCAAGTGCGATGGGTCTCCGATAAGCACACGTGGACAATCCCGCTGGATCAGACCGGCGTCAAGGCGCGTCCCCCCTTGAGCCAATCTTCAGCTCCCCTCACGATGGATCCTGTCCTCTTGAACGGGTGGAAGCTGAAGCTCCTCAAGGGAATTGCAGTCGACGGTTATGAATGCTACTATTATCCGCTGTCGACGACGGTCTTTCGATACAACTATGCAATTCCAGACGAGGCGTTGTGTCTTACCATGAGATCCTGGGCGACTCAGCAAGGAAAACACAGTCATACGCAAGTTCCCAAAGAGGACTGGGTCTGGTGCGTACTCTCTCGCACGATCGCTGTGGCCTGGATTCTGACACGTTGTACTAGGTTCGATGCAGACATCCCGGGCTTCTTGGCAACGAGATGAAATCAGTATGTACGGTTGGCAATGTATCTATAGCCCGGGAAATTTACATTGCTGTGCGTAAATGCGTTAAATCGGCAGTCACTTCTGCGCATCGGGGGGAAAGGGGCGCTCGCGCTCCCCAGAGGACAGTCTGGGCGGGAGCGGAACGTGTCGAGCGTGTGAGGAGTGATGGGCGCACCTCAGTGCGCCGTGAAAAAAAAAATTGATATTTTCGTATTTTCGGGTCGAGAGTTACAGTGCGCGCCCGGTGGTCTGGGCGGGAGTGGAACATGTCAACCGTGTGAGGAGCGACGGGTGCATCGTCAGCGTCAGCGTGCCGCCAAAGAATGTCATTTTCATGTCTAGAGGGAGTTGCATGCGCGCCTAGTGTTGACATAACATGATGAGTGGGACCCTTACAGCGTGAGGCGCTTGCGTCCAATGCAATAAAATAACGGTAGGTACGGTCATATCCATGTCGTATGCCCCGATGTCTTCACGTTGCTCCATCCACGTTCATGTTTTCCTTGTCACCCTTTGCTTTGTATCCACCACTGTCGTTTTCGAGTCTCTGCTGGGCAGAGAGCTATCAAGCCAGGAGTCACATCCCAAAGTCCACCACGGCCTGTTCCAGTCCGTGATGGACCCGTCGAAGCGGACGGCTATACGAGCGTGCTTCTGAGGGCGATCCGTGCGTGCCTCGACTCTATGTATTGCTGACGCCCCAAACGGGTGTGGCATATGATAGTCGATGCACCCCACTCTCGGGAGTGGATCGTTTTTCGTGGCTCGCGTTCTGCCAATGGGCCGTCGTTGGCGCGATGATTGCCCTATGGCGGTTTCGCCACGTCCAGGAGCCACGTCCGTTTGCTTTTACTGTCACTGACCATCTGTCGTGTTTCGCGGCGTATTTGTCGTCTGGTACGTTCCCCCCCCCCAGCCCATAGCTAGGTTGTCGTCTGTTCTAAGCACGTGCAGCTACGCGTGCGCGGGTCGTTCCGCCGCGACTGTTCGTCACGACCTCGTCTTCAAGATCGCAGTCAGTGTCTCCGATGAGCGGTGGGCGGCGTTTCCGGGGCCATGGACGATTGCCAAGCAGGGTGGCCGAGATTGTGGTTTGACGTTGAACGTTGAACGCCGGGCATGACGTTACCTTGACGACCTTTTGTCGAGTGAGATATGATTTATTGGCGTTCGCAGTATAAACTTGGTGTGCGTGTTCAACGGACAGGCTTCATATAGTCGATTAGGATGTAGCCCAGTTAAATCCGTTAGGGAGACTCTTCTTTCGTGACTTTCTAGCCCTTTCTAGGGATGCTTTTGACCGAACAAGTCCTTGTCTCTTTTTCTTATTTAGCTTCGTCCGACGACGCAAATGGAACAGACGGTCTGGCCCACCGAACCAAGCACGTCAGGGCCGTGACCCTCGTAAAAAGCGTTGTCTTCCTCATTCAAGACTAAAGCCGACTACAAGCACGCATCGGTACGCGCTCCAAAGCGTTAGCTTTAAATTCCTACGACGGGATTTGATGTGGCAATCCCGACTTTGGAGACCCAATTACGGGACTGTCGCTACCAGCTCCCCGTCGCGGGGCACACTGGCAAAGTGAGTCGTCATGACCCCGTCTATTCCCCGATTCCGAGCCGAGGGGCGAACGAACGGGAGTACCGCCTGCAGCCGGCGGTCAGTGGACCGTCGTACGTCAGCGATCTCGACGCGGGTCTAGGAACCGTCTGGATTCTGGAGAGCATAGATCAGGTCAGGACGCTCCGCCCCGAGGTATCGGGAAACGACGGCGCACGAGGAAGTTGGAACACCTCGTTTAAAAGACAATGGAAGGTATGATGAAATGACGTCGGATGACCCAGAATTAGAACAGACCATGTGGCCAAGGTTTCTTGCTGCAGCAGTGCTGCAACAGCAAAAAACCTTAGCACAGAGGACTAGATCCGGATCCACAAGAAATGAATGCCGTGAGTGCGGCACGAGGTAACCGCCCTGAGACGACCGAGGAGAGTGCCTTTGCAGTCGGGGAGTGGGGTCGACCCGTTGAATTTGAGGGGACAGACGTAACCGTCAATCCTCGAAAGGGCTAGTAGAAAGTCATAAACATCTCCTGAACGGAATCGACTGGGCTAATGAATCCTAGTCATTTAGCGGAAGAAAGAACTGGGGGTACAGGGGCGAGCAGCTACAGCTTATATGGTGTAGGACTAGGCATCTCCGTTGTTTCATCGTCATGCGTCGGGTCGGGCACTGGCAGTTGAGCTCGATCGCTGCTCACCGCGTGATAACCTATTGTTTGGCCAGGTTTGAACGTCCGATGTTATATATATCTCTCCGCTCTTTGCACAACTCGGTGTTGGGCGCTTTGCAAAGAATCAAAGATCAACCGAGGGTACCGCTGAGAATATAAAACCAGTGGGTGATACAACGTTCTCAAAGACCCACATAAAAATAAGCTCACCGTGAAGAACTCAGAAGAATCATGAACTGGGATTCTCGACAACTCGAGTTAGCACGCCGGCATGAACAGCTTGTACTTGAGCGGCCCATCGATAGTGGGTTGTTTTTAGAAAGCCAGACGTTCGCGCTTAGTTTGGGGGTGGGCGGCGAAGCAACGCAGCCATGTAAAAGTAAAATTCCCCTCGGAAGTGCCGACCTCCAGCTTGACATGGAAAGCGAGCGACGTGTTTTAGTTTTTTTTAGGGTTCTTAAGGAATGTATGTAGTTCAAGTTCAA
>JBBPSD010000277.1:0-32831 GCA_038093415.1 Xerocomellus chrysenteron | reverse complement strand
GTACTCCATTTGATGTACTGATATGTTAGCGCCCAGGTTAGATGCGGTTAGGGGTTATTGACTTTAGTGAAAAACATGCAAACATTGGGACACTTTTTTGAGCCACTGTATCTGAAAAGGATAAGTTGACCAAGGAAAAGAAATTCTGAGTCTGAAAGAAAGATGCAACATCAAAAGCACTAGCTGAAACCCATAGAAACAGACAAGACGGAGTAGCAAACCCAGTTGAATGTCTCATGAATGGCATCCTGAAAGCTAAGAAGGGCAAACTGAGGCCGTCAGTCGTTCGCATCATTGAACCGGTGTAGAGACTCATACATCTCTGTGCTTATATTCCACCCCTTTTACCTTTTACCTGACTGCCTTACTATTATCCCTTCACTCTGAACTCCTTTTTAGTTGCTAAGACCGGTCTCAGTTTATACCTGACCATGCTGAGCGTGTCTGGACTACTTGGTTTACATTGTTAGTACGTTACCACTTCACTTTCTATTAGTACTGTCAGCCTCCAATTGGTCTTTCCAATGCTGAAAGCATCTGATTAGACATTGGTCTTGGGCCCGGTACCTGATCCCTTTTACTCATTCCCTTTGGACTTGATAGCTATCTTGAGTTTGACAGTCTTGGGTGTACCTAGACTATAAAGCCTTGTACTTAGGAATTGAAACACACTTTTGGTTGGATTCACGAACTGTTCAAACCACTCATCCCTAGTACCGTTCACCATCTACTGCACCGTTCACCGTCACTGTCACTATACCCCGCTCTCACTCCCTTCTTCTTGTGCACCTTGGACTTCCGGTCTTGTGCTCCAGTTGCTCCTGGACTATCCTCTGCACTTTATCCTTTGGCCTTGGCCTTCCTTCCGTCTCGTCCCTTACCTTAAGTCCCTTTAGGGGCGAAGCATCTTGCCTTGCCTCTTCCCTTTGACAGCCCAGGGCAAGTGTGTCTTACACCCTTAGTCCTCCCAGCCATTCTACAATCTTTACACCAGTGCAACAGATCATGCCCACCAGTTATTTGGGACAGGCTTTGAAACAGATTGGAAAACATACCAAGAAGCAATCTTTGTTGGAATCAGACTCCTCATCAGTGACAGAGACAAGCTCTGATGACTCCGACAGCGAATCGGATCCAAGCAACTCTTCATCCTCGTCTTCCTTGTCAGAAACTACTACCTCAAGCGATGAGAGTTCTGAGAAGGGACACCATAACAGATGGCATGGGCATAAGCTCAGTAGCAAGAAGAAACATGGAAAGAAATCTAGATGTACGTATGAAGCATTAAAAGCGCACATCTGGATATGGAAAGCTGAAACTGATCTTATAATGGAGCAGTCGATTCCTGCACTTTTCATTGATTTGTAACTGAAGGAACTGCCTTAATAGAATCTGGAGGAGTTAAATCCAAGGAACAAGTGTTCATCCTCTCTCACTATCTGAGCGGCAAAGCGTGTGAGTTCTATGTCAGGGAAGTGGCTGGGAACCCCTACAAATGGAGGCCTCAAGACTTCTTCCTTGAACTCTTCAATAGCTGCTTTCCGATAGACTTCAGAATGAAGCAATGTGAAAAGCTGAAACGAACTTACCAAAATGAGTGGTCCATTCATGACTATGTATGTATCTGAATTAAACGAACTTTGGAACCTAATCGGGGACATTACTGAATGAGACCAGGTCATTAAGTTATAGCATGGTTTCAATCCATACATTCAAATGGACCTGTGGAAGGATAAGCTCAATCTAGAGAAGTCATTGCTGGAATCTGTCTTGGCAGCTGCTGAAATTATCAAGATCACTCATTCCATGACTTCCAGAAAGGAATGGTCAGTTAAGCCTCAAACCGTTCAACAACATGGACCCAAGGGTAATGGATCTGGTAGTAAGCCTGAGCATGCAACGGCTACTAGCTGTTACGATTTCTCTTTTCTTTCTTTACATCACTCATCCTCTGACTCGCTCTCCCGTTGGACTAACTTCGCATCATCCTATCAGGATGCCCTACACCTAAACCCGGTTTCTATTGTTTCACACCGCACATGGCCTACTTCTATCTTACGTTTTCATGGACGTCTTTTACTTCATGAGCAACATGTTGCACACCCTGCTTCCTTTCTATCGCACGGACCACTTACCTTTTATATCCGCCTTGGCTTTTCTACTATGGACATCGCTTGGTCCGTGCGCTGGGTCACCACTTATATAAGACGGTATCTCTTGTATTTGTATCTCTAACTTGAATATACTTGTTTCTCCCTGGATCTCTTCGAGTCATCGTACTACTCCCGAGTGTACGCTCCTTTGTAAACCCTTGTCCTTGAACTCCTTAAAGGCAACCGACAGTTGCTTGGAGTTGCTGCGGAAGCCCCCAGCATCCCTTGTTCCCGAAGACGCCCTTCAGGAAACCCTTCGCCCTAGTCTTTCAAGTCTACGTTTGTCTCTACCCGAGCCAAGCGTAACACTAGCCAAGCCAGGAATAACGACACCTGAGGGGGTCTGAACCATGAAACCAACTGATTCGATCATTTCAGGAAGGCATCATCATTCTCTCAGCAGACAAATGAGTGAAAGGACCGAGCACGGCCTAACTGTGACCACTGGGGGCGTAATGCTTGTTCTGGAGCAAAGGTGACCAAACGAACCCAGCTGAGTAAAAAGGAACATGATTGAAGGGCTGCAGCTGACCTTTGCTTCGATTGTGGGGAACCAGGACATGAAGCAAATGCCTGCCCACATAAACAAACTGTATCAGGGTCAGGACCTCCGAAACCACCAGACAAAGTGTCCTCCTACAGTATGGAACTTGGAGAAACACTCAGGGAGCTGCAGGCGTTAGCAGATACCACTGAATGTGTTGACATGCTGATACTTGCATCAGTTTGCTTGGACATGGAATCGGAAAACGAGTCCTACCAATGGCTTGGTTCTGAGGACTTAGACATTCCCCCACTTGAGGACATCAATGACGATGGTCCAGCATTTCATAATGGAAGGATGTGTTGAAGTTTTGATTATGAGGACTCACCGATTATACTTTCTACTATAGAAGTACTGATCACACATACTGATTGTGATCAGTAATACTTATTACATACTAATCACTCATAAGTGATCAGTAACATTTATTAAGGATGAGTCACATACCTTTTTCACTCTTCATTATGTCAGCAATATTATGTCTGACTAATCCCATTATTGATACCATGATTATTCATCTTCCTATGGTATCATATCACACCATTATTCCATCTTATTGCACTATAGTCACGCCATAGCACATCATTATGGCTAATGGCTTACTTATACATTCTCTTTTGGATGTTTCATGCTTTTTATAGCATCTACATATATACAAGGATAACCAATCCTTTACGTATAAATAGCAGGGACTTACTCCCTGAAATATAAGTTCTCTCGCACCCCAAAAGCGTGATAACTTACAACAAGCACTGTCTTGCAAGTATACTCAACAGTATAGTGAGTAGTGTTCTCTCTCACTGGGTTCTCCCACACTACACTATTGTCTCTGCACCATTCGAGAAGTTGTGCTCTCGAAAGGATGGGGGACCTACTAGGCTGCCATGCTAAACATATCCTATGCCAAGGTTGCCTACTTATGTACATATACCTGAGGACGTGTAAGTGTAGAAGGTCATGTAACAAGTATAAATATGATGAGTAAAAGGGGACATGTAACTGATGCAAGAGAATTGGTTAGAATGACAAATGCTGTCCAAAGATAAAAGAGAACTTTGTAAGCAAGAATGAATAATGAAGGAATTCATTCTGGTAATAAGAAATAAGAACAGTGTGAGGTACATATTATAGTTCGATAAAAGAAACATTCAAAGAATCAAAAAGAAGTAAACAGTGTATCCAATCATAGGAAAACATACCAAAGAGAAGATAAGTTCGATGATGAAGGGAAAAGAGAAAGACACCGCTAGCAAGAAGACAAATTGTAACATTACCCCCTTCATACAATCAAACTCTTGGTTTGATCAAAACTCCACTTGGAAGATCCCTATCCAGAGGAAGTGGAAGGCCCAAAGATATGGGTAGCCTGCTCCAGGAAAAGAATGTTAACTGGACAGTCGTCAGCAATGTGACCTCCTTGTTTGCACATGTTACAAATCCTGGTTGGACAGCATCATTCGCTATCTCTCCAATGACTGCAAAAATTGCATTGGGTAGACAAACAAGCAGTTTGAGGGTGTCTTGGCATGGAAAAATTACAGTGGGGGTACATGTAGTGGGGGCAGTCCTCTCAATAATGGCCTCAACCAAGACACCAAAAGCACTCAGTGAGAAGGAAAGCAGAGCGATGAGTGACAGGACATGAAGAAGTCTGGTGGAAGAAGATATTACTAGTTGATTGTTGTCCATATGCATGATGAAAGATTGGTTGTATGCAACAGCGTCTTCGTCCAAACCATATTCAGGGTCTACTGCTGTGAGGGAGGATGAGGTGTCCAAGGGAGCAAGAGAGGATAAGTAAGAGAGTAAGGAGGAATTGGGAGAGGTTGGAGCTGGGACAGGAATGGGAGATGTGGACTGATGTGGAGGGAGTTCTGACTGAGTTACTATAGGTACAGGTCACACTGTTTCTTCGTCATAGTGAGGAAGACTTGTCAGGAGGTGGGGTAGATGATAGCAGGAGGGATCTGTTCAATGGAGGTATGAAATGCATGGAGATGAAGAATGGACAGAATGTGATTGGAAAGTTGGGCAATAGTCATGCAGAGGGAGATACTGAATTCCTCAAGTAAATCCTGCAGGGCTGCCAAAGCATGGTGGCTTTGGGTGGTTGAGATATCATGGAAAGATAAACCAGTTCCTGACTGATCAGGTCTTCATGGAAAAGAGGCAGGTCCTTGATGATGCAGAGGATTATGGGGTTGGCAAGTATGTTGGTGTAGAGCAAATGAGCGGCAAAGATGGGTAAAAAGATAGTAAAAACTTGATGTAAACATAGTGGGGAAGTAGACAGTGAAGAAGACAAAGAAGAAGAAGAGATTGAAGATGAAAGAAACAACATAGTTATCAGGAATTAAGACAAAGTTCATTCGCTAGGGGGGTACTTCATGAAGAGATGCCGCTTCCTAGGAAGAAGAGAGGAAAAAGAGGAATGAAAAACTTAAGTGGCTCCACAAGTTCTTTTGTACTCCTGAAGTAGTGTGGGAGAATGGCAGAGATTGCTTTCCAGTTCCCAAGTATCTTTGGAAGAAGGGTAACCCTTCCATGTGGTTAGGTACAATTTTTGGCCAGGGAGGGCCTTTGTGAGAAACAATGTGATCCACTTTGTACTCTTCTTCAGCACCAATCAGGTTAGCTGGAGGTTGGAAGAAGGAAGGTCCATGTGTTTTAGTTTCACAATATAGAAAGATCATGAAAGACATCATGAATCTTCCATATGAAAGGAAGGGGGAATTTGTATACCAGAGCAGGTAGTACCTGAGCAATTTCAAAGGGTCCATGGCATTTGGGCACAAGTTTCCTGAAAGGGTAAGGTATTTGGAGATTGGTGGCTTCCAACCATACCTTATCTCTGACCTCATGGGGAGAACTTTTTAGAAGATCGTTTCATCATGATCTGTTGGACGGATTCATGTGCTCCTAGGGCTTCCTTTCTGGTGGTGTCTAGGGAAGAAAGATGGCTTTCAAGGGCAGGGATAAATGTTTTTCTGAGTGAAGGGAGAGACTTTGGTTGAGCTATGAGGAACCGAATTGTGTTGAAAGTGAGAAAGTTAGACTATTGGTGGGGGTTACATATTGGCACAAAAGATTTGAAGATAAGTCTCAACTTCTTGATTAGTTCGTTTGGTTTGTCCATCTGTCTGAGGGTGATACACAGTGGAGAGGCATACATTGTATTTGAGGATTTGGGCGAGTTCTCTAGCAAAGGCAGAGACAAATTGGGGTCCACAATCAGAGATTACAGTATTGTGCAATCTGAAGCATTTAAACATATACCAAAAAAGAGTTGGGTGATCCAATTTGCGTCAACAGTTTTGAGGCAAGGGACTAGAATTACCCCCTTCATAAGGCCATAGTTGACCATAATCATCAATAAATCATAACTGTGTGAGAAGGGAAGGTCTGTGATAAGGTCAACCGATAGTTTTTTATGTTAATGGAAGAAACAAGGTAGATTTGATAGGAGAGATTGGTGGGATAACAGGGTGTGTATGGACCTTGTTTTGCTGGCAGATGGAGCAACCAGCAACAAAGTTGTTGACATATACTGAGAGGCCTGGCCACCAGAAATCACATTCAACAACAGCTTTAGTTCAGAAGTGTTCAAGGTGGCTGAGGAGGGGAGACGAATGGATAGAATGAAGTAGGGAGGAGTGAGCCGACAGTAGAACATACATGTATTCCTTGTAATATAAATGCCCATTGTCAAAGGTCCAGTCTGAGAGTGAGGAGCGAGGAAAAAGGGGAGTGTTGTTGGATAGATTTTGGACCGCTCAAAGGACAAGGGGATTAGTCAATGAGGATGATTGTATATGGCAGACAAGGCTGAGGTCCAGGGCATTGATGACTGTGGGCAAAGGGACAGTAGCGATGTCAGCATTATCAGAGGAAGTGTTGATGTGATCCTATTGAGAGAGAGCATCAGCTGGGGCAAGTTTCACACTAGGAAGGACCTTCCAGACAAGATCAAAATTCTGAAGGAAGAGAGACCAACAAGGCTGTCGCCAGGATAATTTGTGAGGGTCCTTGATATAAGATAGATTCTTATGGTCTGTAATAATGGTGACTGGGTGAGACATTCCCTGAACATACTGTTGCCATTCTGTGAGAGTGAGGATGACTGCAAGGAGTTCATGATCATAAATATCATAGTTACATTTGGCCAGGAGGAAGGTATGAGAGAAGTATGTAAGCACAGGGGTGAAGGTTACCATTGGTATCAGCTTGGAATAAAATAGCACCTGCAGCAAGCAGGGAGACATTGGTCATAATTGAGAATGATTGGGTAATGTTAGGAATGGAGAGAACAGGTTCTGAGGAGAAGGCATTCTTGAGCATTTCAAACACATGCTGTTGGAGAGAGATCCAAGCCCAAGGTTGGTCTTTCCTGGTGAGGAGGTTGAGTGGGGCAACAACATGAGAGAAATTTGTGATGAATTTGTGACAAAAAATTGCAAAACCCAAGAAGAATCAAACTCCCTTAACAGAGGCAGGTGGTTTCCATTCCTTGATGGTGGAGAGTTTGACAGAGTCCATTTTGATCTTTCCTTGACCGATAATCATGCTGAGGAACTCAATATGTGGTGCATCAAAGATGCATTTGGAAAGCTTAAGGAATGTAAACCATGTTCTCTAAGACGAAGTAAAAAAACACATTGAGTACATTTGTGATGTAGTGTGAGGTCTCCTTGGGTGTGAATGCCTAAATCATCCATGTAGATCTTCAACCATCATTTTGTAATTATATATGTGAAGATGTGGTTCATGAAAGATTGGAAAGTAGGCAGTCCATTGCAGAACCTGAAGAACATAACTGTTGGTTCAAAAAGGCCAAAAGGGGTGATGAATGTGCCTTTCCATTGGTTTTCTTCTTTGATGGATATTGTTGAACCCCCATTTGATGTCAAACTTGGTAAAGAATGTGGAATTCTTCATGTCATCAATTAATTCTGGAATGAGAGGTAGGGGATGCGCATTGTGAATAGTATGAGAATTCAGGTATCTGTAGTCCTGACAGGGGTGAAGAGAACCATTTTCTTTAGCAACAAAGAAAAAAGGGGCAGCTTGAGGAGACTTGGAGGGAATGATCTGTCTGGTCTTAAGGTGTTCATCGATGAAAGCTTTGCAAGTCTCATGTTCTTTAGGGTTAAGAGGGTATATCTTAGTAATTTTTGGAACAAACAACACTTTGAGATCAATGGTGTGATTGTACAGTCTGTGAGAGGGGAGACAGCAGTCATGGGTTTTCTCAGAAAATATGTCTTCAAGGTCTGAACACCATTCAGGAATTTTCTGGTCCAGGGTTTTGGTGGCTTGAGCCAATTCAATGGACAGTGTTATCTTGTTGAGGTGTTTGCAATAAGGGTTCATCTGAGGAAGGTACTCACAAAGAAACACATTATTCTCAGATGAATATCATTGGGAATGGAGTTGAGAGAGCTCTATATCTGCATTGAGCCTAAGCTACCTAAGTAAATATCATTGGGAAGTAAGATTATCAGTGTTGTCAGGGGTGGAACTGGTGAAAGAAACAGTGTTACTTTTCCAATTGATGTGGGGATTTCTGGACTTTAACCAGGGAATTCCTAGAATTATTTGTTTGCATCCTAGGCTAACAACCATGAGATCGATGTTTTCGGAATCATGGGGTAGAATCATGCAATGAGCCTTCCACAGGATAGTTTCTTATTGGTTAGCTGTACCATCTACATTGAAAGTGTGGATGGATTGAGGGAGTTTCTTAAGGGGGAAGTTGGCAAGGGACAAGAGTCTAAGGTCAATAAAATTTCCAGTGGCACCAGAGTCTATGAGGGCAGTGGTTTCGACAGTTTGTTGTCCAACAGGTAGCTTGATAGGGAAGTGCAGAGTTCTTTCACTGGCAGAAGCTACAAGTACATGGGAATTGATATAAGAAGGCAACATTGAGGTGACTTCTCAGTTCAAAAATCCTGGTCTGCGGAAGTGGTCATGACATACATAAATTTCTTCCTTGGGTTCTTCATGGCACACTTGTAGCACTTGAAGGATTTCCACTTTGTTCTTCCCTTGAGTTTTTAGTGAGTTGATATAGGTTTTGATGGTAGAAGGCATTTTGACAGGAGGGGGTGGGGTCAGCACACTAGTTTCAGTGGAACAAATGGTTTGTGGACGAGGGGTTAAGTGCTCCTTGGACTGTTGCATCAGTTGGCACCATGGCCCTTCTTTCTATATCAGAAACGGAGTTCTTCTCTGATGCATCTTGCCTGTTCAGCAGGAATTAACTTGGAAAGAATAACAGCATTAATGTCCATGGCATTAGGATCATGAGTGGTTTGAGGGGAGTATATAGTGGAGGGGAGTCATTTGCCCTTTAGGGTGAGAATCTGTACTTTCTGGGTGTGAATACTTTGGCTATTTCAATCCATTGTACGGCAGTGAGGTAAAGAATACATGCAGCTGCCTACTTATACCTGAGGACATGTAAGTGTAGAAGGTCATGGAACAAGTAGGAATATGATGAGTAAAAGGGGACATGTAACTGATGCAAGAGAATTGGTTAGAATAATAAATGCTGTCCAAAGATAAAAGAGAACTTTGTAAGCAAGAATGAATAATGATGGAATCCCTTCCGGTGATAAGGAATAAGAATGGTGTGAGGTGTTACAGTTCGATAAAAGAAACATTCAAAGAACCAAAGAGAAGCAAACAGTGTATCCAATCATAGGAAAACATACCAAAGAGAATATGAGTTTGATGATGAAAGGAAAAGAGAAAGACACCACTAGCAAGGAGACAAATCATAACACATAGCGCTTAACATAGAATGACACAACCTGCTTGATCTGCCAAAGTGGATGCATTGGCATACACCTGTAAGCCTTAGAAACACCAGCCTTCTAGAGAATGAGGTCAAAATCAGGATCCTATTGTCACAGATAGTGAAGAGTGTTGCCCAGGTCTTGAATTTTGTCCAGAGTGACTCCAGTGATGTCCTCATATAAAATAATGTTGTTTAGAGTGAAATGACCACCACTGTGATCAGTAACTAAGTGAAACTGGCTGCTCCAGGCTTGGGAACAGCATGGATGGGCTGCTGTACATTTCTGGTAACAAATTAGGCCTAAAGGGCTCTGAATAGCGACCAATGCACTTTCTTGTTGATCTGCTCTTATAGGAATATTGCCTCATCTGGAGTCTCTGGAGTGCACTGGAAGTTGACAACAATATGAGAGAAAAATACAAACAGAGGGCTCAAACTACACACCTAGTAGGATAGGAAGAGAACTGGCTAGAAAGGAGGTTGAAGCGCAGCCTTTGTTGCCTATTAGGTGGAGTTTGAAAAAGGTGGCTGGTGAGGCAAGATGCTCCCTGGAGGCTGACTAGACCAATTAGTTTTGTGCAAACAAGCTTTAAATTCAATTTAGCTAGCTTATCCAGAGAACTTTACAACCATAAATCATGCCCTGCTGTCTACAAATATTGGATATGTGAAGACTTACATTAATCTGCCCAGGATGTTGGAGAACTCTCAGTATTACTGCTTCTCCAAATCCAAGGTAGAACATTTAAGCTTTGCCCAAATCAGTTTTACAGAGAGATTTCTTGGAATTATGATGATCCGGTATTTCTTTATAACAGTTTGGAAAGCCTCCAATCTAATCAATGCATCTCAGGCTCTGTGGTATCTCTGAGCATCCCTATTAAACAATTCACTGCAAAAAGATTTGCTACTCCCAGATTATTATATACCCAAGCCTTTTTAATTTGAAATCATACCCTTTATGACTTGGATCCTTCCCTCTTGGAAAACACATGCTCAACTATTACCTGGTGCTCCCTGGCTCTGGTAGTGAACATGCTTTACTGTTACAATTTGTCTCCTTACTCATGGTATCTTCCTGTTCTCTTTCTTCCGCCACACTCATATTCTTTTTGGTATGTGTTCTTATGATTGGGTTCATTGCCTGATCCTTTTGAGTTTGTCCAACTCTGCATTCATTGAACTCTAACCCTATGCCATTTTCCTTCTATTACTACTGGACAGGGCGATACTTCATTACTCATTGCTGCTTACCATTTTGACTCTTATCTGCAGACAGCCTCCTTAGTTCTATCCGATTCTATCGCATTGGTTACATGTTCCCGCTTACTCACCATGTTCTTACTTGTTCTATGACGTTCCACACTTACGCGTCCTCTAGAATAAGTAGTCTGCCGCTTGTACTGTATTCTCTATTCTTGATCTACGCAATCCAGCATATTCTCTAGAGTCCAAAAGCAACCAGCTTTTGTCCTAAGACCTTGAAACCTTTGACAATCAGATCTTTCCTCTATCATTGAACCTTGAGGAAGTTGTGTCTCTTCATGAGTACCTCCCTCGAGACAATGTTCGTTTCGCTCGACCTACAAGAGTACGTCTCGTGTAACATTTACCTTGCTTTGCAAAAAGACAGAAGGTGGTGAAAATGTCTATAGGTGCTCCAAGTCAAACATCCTTAGGACCATAGTCAAAAACCATGAAGTTAGGGACTAAACATATGAACATGCAAATTCTTGAGTTTATACCCATACCCAAAAGTGTTACAGTTTGTCTCCTAACCAATGGTATCTTTCTGTTCTTGTTTTACCATAGAACCCATCTTCTCTTTGGTATGTGCTCGTACGACTGGGTTCATTGTCTAATCCTTTTGGACTCTTCAAATACTGTGTTTATCAAACTATAACCTCATGCTGTTACAGTTTTCCTCCTTACTTATGGTATCTTCTTGCTATCTTTCTTTCGTCGTTCTCATATTCTTTTCGGTATGTATTCTTACGATTGGGTTCATTGCCTGATCCTCTTGAGTCCACTTAACTCTTCTTTCATCGAACTCTAATCCCACGCCGTTCTTCTTCCTTTACTACTGGACAGGATCATATTGTGTTACTCATTCGTGCTTACTACATTTATCCTTATCTACAGACAGCCTCGCCTTCTAACCGATTCTCTCATATCAGTTACGTGTTCCTGATTACTCATTAGTTCTCTCTTGTTCTATGGTGTGAGCCTACGGGCTGAACCACCCTGAAACCAGCGACAAGGAAGAACGACCATCTTCCCCAACACCCTCGACAATTGTACCTTCGACCCCGAACCCCTAGACAAAGCGCAGTTTCCCCTGCACCACCGAGGCAACCACCAGTACCCCCAGCACCACCCCTAACACCAATGTCTACCAAAGCCACAGAACTCAAGGTGGCACTCCCCGCAGATTTCTCAGGAGAACCCTCAGATGCCGTATGATGGATCAAGGCCATGAAGGCCTACTTCTCCATCAACTCCACGATTTACACCTCTGACACAGACAGGGTCATGACCACGCTCAACAAAATGAGTAAGGGACGCAGAGTCTCCTTCTCAGAAATGTGGTATGACAAGATGGCGGACACCTCCATCGCCAACTCCGAAAAGACCTTTGACAAGTTCACGTCCAACTTCGAATCCATGTTCTTTCCCTATGATACCAAGGTGACCACCTGCTTCGAACTCACCAAGCTCGCCCAGAAATCATTCAAACACCCTGACAGAGTCATGGATGATGGCTTTCAAAAGTACATCACCAACTTCCAGAACCTTGCTTCAAAAGCAGGTATCACCGACAATGTTACCCTCATCGACCAGTTCTCCTTAGGACTTGACCAACAACTCGCCACCATGATCCTCTCTATGTCCTCGATCCCCACCACCTTCGCAAAATGGATTGAACAAGCCAAGGTGTTTCACGCCCAAAAGATACATATTCTGGCGCTGAAAGGAGGACGACTCCCTTCCACCATTCATTCCCCTTGAACTACCCATGACCCCAACGCCATGGACATTGATGCCATTTCCCTCTCCAAGCTAACCCCTATGGAGAGAGCAAGATGTATCAGAGAAGGACTCTGCTTCTGCTGCAGGAAGAAGGGCCACAGCGCTAATAAGTGTAATAATACTCAAAATGCTCCAAGTGGAACCTATCCTCGCCCTCAAACCATTCGCTCCACTGAAACAAAGACCCCAACTACACCTTCTCCTGCAAAAACCCCCTCGCCTATTGAAGCCTATGTCAACTCCCTGAAGACTCAAGGGAAGAATGAGACGGAAATCCTCCAAGTACTTCAAATGTGCTATGAAGAACCCAAGAAAGAGATTTCTGTTGTTTCTACTCAGGATTTTTAAACGGAGAAGCCACCTCGACGTTGCCTTCTCCTACTATCTCTCATGTACTAGTAGCTCCTTCCAATGAACGAACTCTCCGTTTTCCTATCAAGCTACTTGTAGGAACCCAAATCGTCGAAACCTCTGCCCTCATTGACTCTGGAGCGACCAGAAACTTCATCAACCTCAGACTCTTATCCCTCGCCAATTTCCCTCTGAAGAGACTCCCCCAACCCATTGGCGCTTTCAATGTAGATGGAACTCCCAACTGACGAGGGACTATCCTCTGGAAGGCCCACACTTGCATAATGTTACCCCATAGCTCCGACAATCTAGATCTAATGGTCATCAGCCTAGGACGCAAACAAATTATCCTAGGAATGCCCTGGCTAAGATCCAGAAACTGCCACATTGACTGGAAACGTAATACTCTTTCTTTCCCTAGGTCTCCCACCCCAGGAAACAACAACAACTTAACCTCTCAACGATATTTACTCCGATGGCTTGGATGTGACTCAGACATGGAACTCTCTTCACTTTTCTCTCAGCAATATTCTTCTGAGGATGATGCGTCTCTCCGTGAGCACCTCCCTCAGAAGGATCTCTACTGCGAACATCTCAACAAGATCACTCCGTCCACCGAACTCGCCCAAGCAGCAAAAACCCCCAATCAGAACATTCCTGATTGGTGTTCAGACCTCGAGGATGTGTTTTCCAAGAAAACCCACAATGTTCTTCCTCCCCATCGACCTTATGACCACACCATTGATCTTAAACCTTCCTTTGTTCCAAAGATTGCTAAAGTGTACCCCCTCAATCCGAAGGAACAGGAAGCATGCAAAGACTTTATCAATGAACATCCAAAGACCGGGCGAATCGTCCCGTCCAAGTCCCCGCAAGCTGCTCCCTTCTTCTTTGTCGCAAAGAAAGACGGTTCGCTCCGCCCTTGCCAGGACTATTGGTACTTAAACTCCTACACTATCTGCAACACGTAGCCCTTGCCCCTTATCCCTGAATTAATCAACGACATGAAGGACTCTATGATCTTTACCAAGTTTGATGTCTGATGGGGTTTTAACAACATTCGCATTCGTGAAGAGGACCAATGGAAAGGAGCGTTCATCACTCCTTTTGGACTCTTTGAACCTACCATTATGTTCTTCGGGTTCTGCAACAGACCACCTACTTTCCAGTCCTTCATGAACCATATCTTTGCAGACATGATCGCTGAACATTGGCTCAAGATCTACATGGATGACTTAGGGATTCACACCCAGGGCAACCTCACACTCCAACATGAACGTACCCAACATGTTCTACTTCGTCTTCGAGAACACAGATTGTCTCTCAAGCTCTCAAAGTGCACCTTTGACGTCCCTCACATTGAGTTTCTTGGCATGATCATTGGCCAGGGCAAGATCGAAATGGACTCTATCAAACTCTCTGCCATCAAGGAATGGAAACCCCCCGCTTCCGTCAAAGGTGTTCGCTCTTTCCTCGGATTTGTGAATTTCTATCGCAAATTCATTCCCAACTTCTCCAATGTTGTCGCCCCTCTCAACCTACTTACTTGAAAAGATCAACCCTGGGCCTGGACTGACCTTCAACAACAAGCATTTGACACCCTCAAAGCCGCTTTCTCCTTGGGGCCAGTGCTGTCCATTCCCGATGTCACTTGCCCATTCTCGATCATGACCGACACATCCTTGTTTGCTGCCGGAGCCATCCTACTACAAAGGGATACCAATGGTGATCTCCATCCTTGTGCCTATTTCTCCCGCACCTTCCTCCCCGCCGAATGAAACTATGACATCTACGACAGAGAACTCCTTGCAGTCATTCTTGCCCTCACTGAGTGGCACCAGTACGTACAAGGAACGTCCCACCCCGTTACCATCATCACCGACCATAAGAATTTGTCCTACATCAAAGATCCCCGTAAACTTTCTTGCCGACAAGCTCGCTGGTCTCTCTTCTTACAGGACTTTGATATCGTTTGGAAAGTTCTTCCAGGCACCAAACTTGCTCCTGCTGATGCCCTCTCTCATTACAACCAAGTTGACACCTCCTTTGACAATGCCAATACTGCCATCATTCCAGAACCAGCAGTTATCAATGCTCTCGATCTCACCCTTGCCCGCTATATCCAATCGTCTTCCTCAACAGATCCCCTCGTCCTTTGGGCCATCCAGAACTTGTCTGATGACACTCCCCTCTTTCCATGTTCCTCACTCGCTGATTGGACTTTTGACAACGGACACCTATATTATAAAGGATGGATGTATGTTCCACCTCCTGCTCAATCCTCACTACTCCACTCCATCCATTCTTCTCCCCTCTCGGGTCACCTTGGAAAGTTCCATACCAAGGCGATCATTGAACATGACTTCTGGTGGCCTGGACTTTCTGTGTTCATTAACAACTTTGTTGCGGGCTGCACCGTTTGCCAACAGAACAGAGCCTGTACACACCCTGTGATTCCACCACTCTCACCCATCAAATCCTCCTCTTCACTTCCTTTCAAACAACTCTCTGTGGATCTTATCACCAACTTACCCCTTTCTCACGGATACGATTCCTTAATGGTCGTGGTCGACCATGGCCTTATGAAGGGGGTAATCCTAGCCCCTTGCTTAAAAACTGTTGACGTGAACGGTATTGCCCAACTCTTTTTTGATCACGTATTCAAACACTTTGGTGTCCTTATCTCTGACCGTGGACCACAGTTTGCCTCAGCCTTCGCCAGAGAACTTGCCAGAATTCTCAAATATGACGTCTGTCTTTCCACCACTTACCACCCCCAAACTGATGAGCAAACCAAACAAACCAATCGAGAAGTTGAAACTTACCTCCGGATCTTCTGTGCAAACAACCCTCACCAATGGTCCAAGTTCCTCACCTCCACCGAATTCCAACACAACTCCATTCCCCATAGCTCGACTAAAGTCTCTCCCTTCTCTCTCCTCCTTGGATACGATCCTCACTCATACCCTTCTCTTGGCAAGATGTTCCTCCCCACCTTAGAAAGTCGCCTTTCTTCCTTAGAATCATCTAGGAAAGAAGCTTTAGCAGCACATGAAACCGCACGACGGATCATGACAGAATGTTCTTCTCGAAGCTTCTCTCCATGGAAAGTCAGAGATAAGGTTTGGCTTGAAGCCACTAATCTCCGAATACCTTACCCTTCCAGGAAACTTGCACCTAAACACCACGGTCCATTTGAAATAGCTCAGGTACTATCTCCCCTCGTATACCAACTTCGTCTTCCCTCCGCATGGAAGATCCACAATGTATTCCACACCACTCTTCTATCTCCTTATCATCAAACCGAAGCACATGGTCCCTTCTTCTCTCAACCTCCTCTTGACCGGATTGACTCCAAAGAAGAATACAAAGTCGACCATATAGTATCCCACAAGGGCTCTCCTGGCCGAAGATTGCACCTGACTGCATGGAAAGGGTACCCATCTTCTGAGAACACATGGGAACCTGAAGTTAATCTCCGCCATGCTCCCACCATACTTCAAGAATACAAAAAGACTCGCAGTATCACCTAAGTTTCCCATCCTTTGCTTCTTCTCTTCCCTAGGAAGTGGTGTCTCTACGTGAAGTACCCCCCTAGCGAATGAACTTTGTCCTGTTTCCTGATAACCATGTCGTTTCTCTTGTCCTCAACCTCTTCTTCTTCACTATCTTCTTCGTCCTCTACTTCCCCGTTGCGATTGCGATGAGTATTTCCTACTTATTTACCCACCTTTGCCGCCCATTTGCTCTATGCCACCATCCTCGCCAATCCCATCGTCCTCCACGCCGTCGAGGACCTCCCTCTTTTCCATGAGGATTTGATCTGTCAAGAACTGGTTCACCTCTTCCACGACGTGTCTGCCGCTCAATGTTACCACGCCCTTTCTGCCCCACACGATCTACCCACAGACTTTGGCATACCCTTATGAATGTCGCTTGTGCGGCTTCCTGATAGAATTTTAACCATACTCCATCTTCACGGGTTCCATTCTTTTGTTAAACAAATTCCCCCAGCTGTAATTTACCCTACTTTCCGACGCATTTTCCTCACCATGACCATGGCACAATGAGATCATTACATTTCCCAATCCGAACTTCCACCTCATTGATCTCCATCTCCGATCCCAGTCCCTGCTCCAAGTTCCCCTACTATGTCTTTACTTGCATGACTGTTGTCTCCAGCTCCATCTGACACTTCTTCCTCCCTCACCGCCGTCGACCCCGAGTATGGCCTTGACGAAGATGCTGTGAATATCAACCGTTCCTTTGTTGTGCAACTTGGCAACAATCGTCCTGTCATTTCTGCCCCTACACGCCTCCTCAATGTCCCCATCTTTCGTCGCCCCGCTTCTGCTCTCACCGAATGCTTTCGGTGCCCTGGCACAGGTCACTATTGCAAGGACTGCCCCCTCTACACCTGTCCCCACTGCCATCTCTCCACCCCTGGACACTCTCAGACTGCTTGTCTGTCCACCCAATGTGACCTTTGTAGCCGATGGGGACATAGTGATCGATTCTGTCCCACTAGAATTTGTAACGTATGCAATCAAGGAGGCCACGTCATTGACAATTGTCTGCTTAATATTCTTTCCCCTGAGCAGGCTGCCCATATCTTTGGGGATTTCTCTAACTCAGGATAGGCACTTGCCTCATGGAGTTTTGATCGAACCTGGGGTTCAATTGTACGAAGGGGGTAATGTTACAGTTTTCCTCCTTACTCATGGTATCTTCTTGCTATCTTTCTTTCGTCATCCTGAGGGAGGTACTCACAAAGAGACACTTCTTTCTCAAGTGTCAACAAAGAAGTGATCAAGTCGAAAGGAGTTCTAGTGTCTTAGGTCAAAAGCCAATTGCTCTTGGACTCAAGAGAACACTGAATTGCATAGATCAAGAATACGGACTACTGTACAGGTGGCAGAGTACTTATAGCATAGGACGTGTAAGTGTAGAAGGCTATAGAA
This sequence comes from Xerocomellus chrysenteron, assembly GCA_038093415.1. Classification (NCBI taxonomy): domain Eukaryota; kingdom Fungi; phylum Basidiomycota; class Agaricomycetes; order Boletales; family Boletaceae; genus Xerocomellus; species Xerocomellus chrysenteron. The sequence continues at coordinate 14,993 of JBBPSD010000277.1, read as the reverse complement.
CAGATAGGAATATGATGAGTAAGTAGGAACATGTATCTGACATGATAGAATCAGATAGAAGACAAAGGCTGTCCGCAGATAGGAACAAGACAGTAAGCAACAATGAGTAAGAGATAACACCTAGTCTGGTAATAGAAGAAGGAGAATGGCATGTGTTATGCGAGACATACACTTGTAGGTCGAAGTGAAACCGAGTTGTCTCAAGGGAAGTTCTCATGAAGAGATACAACGTTCTTGAAACAACCAGAGATACTAGGTCGAAAGTCGAGTGGGTTCTAAGGTCACAAGCCAAATGCTTATGGACTCAAGTGGATGCTAGATTGCATAGAACAAGAATGAGTACTACAGTACAGGCAGCTCGTTACTTACATATACTATGGGACGCATAAGCGTAGAACGCCATAGAACAAGAGAGAACTAATGAGTAATCAGGAACACGTAACCGATACAAGAGAATCAGTTAGAAGGCAAGGCTGTCCGTAGATAAGGGTAAATGTAGTAAGCACAAATGAGTAACACGATATGATCCCGTCCAGTAGTAAAGGAAGAAAAACGGCGTGGGATTAGAGTTCGATGAAAGAAAAGTTAAGTGGACTCAAGAGGATCAGGCAATGAACCCAATTGTAAGAATACATACCGAAAAGGATATGAGACCTACAAAGAGTATGTCTCATGTAACAAAAAGAACACTGAGGAGGCAATGGAAAAGGTGAAGAAGGTGGTGCTCATAGAACACCTGGACTAAGTGCAGGTTGGATTGCTGGAGCCCATAGTCCTAGATACCCTAACAGTGCTTGTTACGATTCTTTCTTTTCTTACATGGCTCATCCTTTAACTCACTTCTTATCTCTTCACACTGTTCTCCCGGAACATCTTCCACCTAAACACAGCTTCTCATTTACATACTGTGCATGGTTTCTTTATCCTGTTTCTACCTACCTTTTATGGACGTCTTTCTTCTTACATGCATTTCCTCAATGCAGCCTCATTCCATCTATCGCATAGCCCAGCTTTCCCTTTATATCCATCTTGGCTCTAGTGCTACAAACACTGCTTGGTCCGTGTGCCGCGTACTTGTTATGTGAGACGTACTCTTGTAGGTCGTAGCGAAACCTAGTTGCCTCAAGGGAGGTACTCATGAAGAGACACTGCGTCCTTGATCAAACTAAAGATACTGGGTTGAAGGTACTGAGGTGCGAAGGTCTCAAGCCGATTGCTTAAGGACTCAAGAATATGCTATATTGCGTAGAACAAGAATGAGTACTACTATACAGGCAGCTGGTTACTTATACTAGGGAACGTGTAAGCGTGGAACTCCATAGAATAAGAAAGAATCGGATGAGTAAGAGGGAATACGTGTCCGATACGAGAGAATCGGACAGAAGACGAGGCTGTCCATGGATAAGAGTAAGCGTTAATGAGTAACCAGAAAAGATCCCATCTGGTAGTAATAGAATCAGAACAGCGTGGGATTAGAGTTCGATAAGAGAAGAGTTAGCTGAGCTAAGAAGTATCAAGCAATGAATCCAATCATAGGAATACATACCAAAGAGCAAATGAGTACGACGTAAGAAAGAAAGATGAAAGATGCCATGGGAGAGGAGACAAACTGTAACAGTACTCACCTATTTAAATGACAATACCTCATGTATTCTCTTTAACTTGAATCTACTTGATCTTTCCTTGTAACTTGGACCTCTCTAAGTCTTTGCCTTACTTTTGAGTAGGCACTCCTTTGTATCTCTGACCTTGAACTCCCTATGCAACTGATCATTGCCAGGAGTTGTTGTGGAAGTCCCTGACATCCTTGTTCTCTTGAAGATGCTCTTCAAGAACCTTCGCCCTCGATCTTTCAAGTCTACAATTGCCTCTACCCGAGTCAATTATAATCAAATATTCAAGTTCTCCTTGAATGGAGCTATCATCGTTATAGTCTCCCACCATTGCCCAACAACCCACTCGTAACCCTCATTGGTTCCTGCCAAGGCCATGAGAACCCTCGCCCACCGAATCACCCTCGGAAGCTTCTCACTCAGACACCGAGAAAGAAGAAACCCTAGACCCTGACACCACTCTTCTATCCGCCCAGGAAGAAGATAAAACTTGTACATTATCCCACCACCTCTCCTCCGCCCTCTCCATCCCCAGGATCCCCACTTCACCTTCCCCCACACCCATCATTTTCACTCCTCTCTTCCCTCTTCCGCCACCACCACCACCACCACTGCTCCTCTCCTGCTTTCCACCCCTGCCGCCGATGTCTTCCAAACCCACCGAACTTCGCATCAGCGTTCCCGAAGCATTTGATGGTTCCTATGACAAATCCATGCACTGGCTGCACGCCATGCAGTTCTACCTCCTCGTTAACAAAGCTGTCTATGACACCAATGAGAAGCAAATTGCCTTTGCTCTCTCTTACATGACCAAGGGGTCTGCCCTCACTTGGGCTTCAACCTTCCACCAAAGTACCATCTCTGGCACCTCGTTTACCCTCGGAACTTTTGCTAACTTCATCACAAAGTTCAACACCATGTTCAAACATCACGATGTTACCGGAAACACCATTTCCTGGCTATCTACCAAACATGTGCAAAAGAATGCGAAGAACAACTCGTATTCCCCCTCGCTTGTAGAATATATTTCTACTTTCAAGAATCACATCGCTGTAAAACAACAAACCTTACTAGGTGAATAGTGAGGTCTATATGTGTGGGGGTCTAAGGGCGCGATAGGCTCGTCCCAAAAGAGGATCCTATGAGGTTAGTGAAGACTCGGGCGAAGGGAATGATGAGGAGAAGGTAAAACTGGCCATCCGAAGGTAGTCCGGACCGCGGGAAAGTAGGCCGGTCAAAGACCGGTCTGTCGGGCGTGCAGTTGAGTGGTGGAGAAGGTGAGAAGGTGGTCAACAAGCCCCGTAGTGGACTCAGACGTGTGGAAAATGGTAGATGGAACGTTCCTCAAAGCGGAATATCGAACAGGTGCCAAAAGATGCATTCAAAATGCCAAGTACAAACTCTTTATAGTCCGGGAATTGCCCAGGACTGTGTAGTTATGATAGATAAAGTTTAGAACTCTAACGAAAAGATACCTGACAGTCGACAGATATAGAACAATCACAGAACATATTACCAAAAAGGGATACCGATGTGAGACCGACCGGTCTATCGCAGGAAAACGAAGTCCGGACTCGGACTACATGCAGAATGGACCGGTCGGGTTCGGTCTAGCATGGGAAACCTAGCTAGAAAGCCTCGGAAACTTGGATTACCAACCTAGAGCTGTATAGCGCTCTACATCGCCCTCACCAACATCTCCAACCCCAACGTTCTGATTGGATACTTCTCCACAGGAATCCCACCGCCTCTAATGCGCCACATCATGTCCATGGATATGGTACCATCTACCATCGACAATTGGTACAAAAAAGCCATCATCTTCCAGACTCAATGGGGGCAAGCTGACAACATTGCCAGGAGGAACTCCAAAACCTCCCAAATACATGTACCATTCCTTCTCCAACACCTTGACTACCAAAACCCATGACCCTAATGCCATGGTCGTAGACACCATCAAAGTCTCCAAGCTTACTCCCAAGGAATGCAGACACTGCATCGAGAAGAAGCTCTGCTTTCACTGCCAAAAACCCAAACACTCTAGTACCACCTATACAACCTTCTCTCAAAAGGGAAATTCCAAGGTACAGAAAGTCGCCAGTGAGGAGCTTCCCAAACTAGAAGAAACAGATGACGATGAAGAGAAGGAAGTGGTGTGAAAGATTTCTTTCAAACCTTTGGATTTTTAGACAGGAAGAGTTCCCCAACACAAACCCTTCCTTCCATGTCATGTGTGAATGTATTTGTAAAGATGTCACATACTATGCAAATCCCAGTTCAACTCATCACCCCCTCACACACGATGAAAGCCGTTGATACCCGAGCCCTCATAGACAGTGGGGCAAGTATCTCTTGTATCAACTGGGGATTTGTTAGAAAACACAGACTTCCTATCCAATGCCTGAAAACCCCAATCCAAGCACAGAATGCGGACAACTCTATCAACTCCAAGGGAGTAATCTGGTTTTCCACCACCTTGTTCCTTGACATTGGAGGGATAACCCGACGAGTCACCTTCCACATTCTCAGCCTAGGAAACAAAAACATAATCTTGGGACTCCCTTGGCTGAAAGAAGTCAACCCCATAATCAACTGGGTCGAAAGGACCCTCTCCATCAAAAAAAAACCTTGACCAATCCCAAGAGCTCTGCTGCTCTTTCTCTGTTGACACTAAGCGACACAAATCTTGCTTCACCCAACCTTCCGTCAAACCTCCGTAACACACCAACATTAACACTATCATTAATCAACACCTCTTTGCATATAACAATTGGGAAACTGAGAATGAATACATCTGCTGTGCCTGACAAAACTGCGCCATCTACCGAATCATCCGATGTGGATCTCACTTTATCCCAGCAGGATTCCCGATCATCACCAAGCTAACCAGTGCTATGGAACTCACTGCTGCAGCCGAGAAGTCCAAACCCAAACCCACACTCCCCTCAGAATACTCCTTGTTTGCTTCCGTATTCTCAAAAGAAGCCACTGACCCTCCTTTCTGACCTATGACCACAAGATCAATCTTGACAATGCCTTTACCTCAAAGATTGGAAAGGTATACCCTCTCTCTTCCAACGAACAGAAAGCCACCAAAGACTTCCTAGATGATAACCTCGCTTCAGGAAAGATTTGCCTGTCCAACTCGCCACAGGCATCTCCCTTCTTTGTCAAAAAGAAGGATGAAGGAATTCATCCCTGCCAAGACTACTGCTACGTCAACAAACATACCATCTGCGATGCTTAACCCCTTCCCCTCATCTCTGACCTCGTCGACAAACTACAAGATGCCAAAGTCTTCACCAAATTCAACATTCATTGGGGATACAGCAACATACGAATCAAAGATGGCCATCAATGGAAGGCAGCCTTCATCACCCATAAAGGGTTATTCAAACCCACAGTCATGTTCTTTGGGCTCACCAACTCTCCCACCACCTTTCAAAGGTTCATGAACGACTCCTTCCACGATATGATTGCTGAAGGATGGCTCGTCATCTATATGGACGATCTCCTCATCTATTTCCCTGACACTACCCTCCACGAAGAATGCACCAAACGTGTCTTACAATGCATGACTGAGCTAGACCTTCATTTAAAGCTTGAGAAATGCAAATTCACCGCCGATGAAGTCGGATACCTTGGAATGATCGTTAAACCCGGTCAATTAGCCATGGATCCTGTTAAACTCAATGGCATCGCAAGCCAGCCTACCCCAACTAAAGTCAAGGATGTACGCTCATTCCTTGGCTTCGCCAACTTCTACCGACAATTCATTCCTGATTACTCCAATGTTGCCCATCCTCTAATTGATCTAACCAAGAAAAACTTGACTTGGAATTGGTCCCCCTCATGCCAATCTGCCTTCAATAATCTAAAATGCCTCTTCCTCTCCAAACCCGTCCTTTACCTTCCCGACCTCTCTGCCCCCTTCGCAGTTGCCACCAATGCTTCAAAATACACATCTGGCACCATCCTTCTTCAAACTGATTCCAACAGGGACTGGCATCCCTGCTCCTACCTTTCCCAGTCTTTCTCTCCTGCCGAATGAAACTACGACATTTATGACTGGGAACTCCTCATGGTCATCCACACCTTGAAATCTTGGCACCACTACCTTCATGGCTCTCCCTTCCCATTGCAGGTTTTCACTGATCACAAGAACCTCACGTACTTTCATCAACCTCAATTGCTTAATTGACAGCAAGCACGCTGGCTTGTTGACCTCGCCGACTTCGCCCTCAGAATGGTCCATGTTTCCGGCAAGCTCCTCACCAGACCTGATGCCCTCTCCCACTGACCTGACCTTCTCCCTACAGATGATGATGACAACGCCGGAGTTACTCTACTTCCACCTTCCCCTTCCCTCTTTGTTAACCTTATCGACACCGCCCTCTCCCAACACATCAAATCAGCTTCTGCCGGTGACCCCCTTGTTCTACAAGCACTTCAATCCATGCATGAAGATATTCCCCTCCCCTTCCACTCTTGTCTTGCCAATTGGCAAGTTGAAGCTGGAATCCTTACCTACAAAGGTTGCGTTTACGTTTCTGCCAATGACTCCCTCTACCATGCCATTCTTGAATGATGCCATGATCACGAATCTGCCAGTCACCCTGGTTTCCTTAAAACCCGCCAACTAGTTGCCACTGAGTTCTGGTGGCCCGGTCTTGCCTCCTTTGTCTGCCACTATGTTGAAGGCTGCACTAAATGCCAGCAAAACAAAGCCAACACACACCCCACTATACCACCGCTATCACCCATATGTACGTAAAGTCACTAGCTTCTCGCCCCTTTCAACAAATCTCCTGCGATCTCATCACAGATCTCCCCTTGTCCTCGGACTTCAATTCTCTCCTGGTCATGGTAGACCATGGGCGTGCTAAGGGGGTGATTCTTTGCCCTACCAAGAAATCTATCACCACTGAAGGAATCACCTCACTTTTCTTCCATAAAGTTTTCCTTCACTTTGGACTTTTTGACAAAGTCATCTCTGACCGTGGTTCCCAATTCACCTCCACCTTCGCTCAAGAACTCGGAAAACTCCTGTAATATGACCTATCCCTCTCCACTGCTTACCACCCACAAACAGATGGGGAAACAGAATGAGTAAACCAAGAGATTGAGACTTATGTATCTCTGAATCTTCTGTGGCAGTAATCCCGCATCTTGGTCCAAATCTATCTCCCACGCCAAATTCACACACAATCACCGCCCCCATTCCATCACCAACCAATCTCCATTCTATCTCATGATGGGATATGAATCCTGTCCCCTTCCTTCGGTAATCTCCGACACCACTAATCCCGCCGTGGAAACCTGTCTAAAGACCATCTCCGCTACCCACAATGAAGCCCTTGCTGCCCACAAACTAGCTTGACAAGTCATGTCCTCCCGCTCTTGAAGGGGTTTCAAACCTTTTGTTAAAGGAGATAAAGTCTGGCTAGAAGCCAGGAACCTTAAACGTCTTATTATCAACCCAAAGTTCGCTCCTAAGCAAGAAGGACCATTTACCATCACAAAAGTCTTATCTCCCATTGTTTACCAACTCTGCTTACCGAAGACCTGGAAGATCCACCCGGTCTTCCATGCTTCTCTCTTATCGCCTTATTGTGAAAACAAAGTCCACGGCCGGAACTTCCCTGCACCTCCCCCTGACCTTATCAATGGAGAAGAAGAATATGAAATCAAGAAGATCATATGCCACCGCGGAACCCCATCTTCCTGCTCCTTCCTGCTCCGATGGAAGGGGTATTTGGCCGAAGAAGACTCCTGGGTCCCCAAGTGGGACTTGAAACATGCCAAATCCGCCCTCACTTTGTACAAAAGGCTTCACCCTTCCATCTTCCCTTCCTCATCCCCCTCATAACCAAACCACCACAAACATGTCTATCAATGCATCCAATATTTCTACTATTTCCTCTCTCTCATTAAACATATCTTCTCCTTCTGGCCATACTTCTCCTTCCTCTACCCAGTCAAACTCTGGTTGGGGATTTCAAGATATCCCTAATGTCTTTACTCCTCCTACTGATCACATGGAATGTTCAACTACTGTGAACCCTTCTCCCATTGTATCCATCGACATCCCTATCTATGCCCATCATCTTCGTGAAGGCACACTTGGAGAACCAGAATGAGACACCTTGCACTCCCTTCTGTACTCCCCCCATATCCACCGAATCCTTGAATCCCACCTTGATGACAATTCTCCGCTCTGGAGCGCCACCCAGATTTATATCCAAAATCAACGACTAAAGACCCTCCTCGACCTCACCTCTTCCCCCACCAGTATTGGCAGATGCTGCAACACCCTACGCACTATCCAGCGAACCATCCAAAAAGATTTTTTTTTTTTTTTTTCCTTTTTCACCAATTTCACATGCCAGAATTTGTGGCCAATGTAGAACGATACTCTGCTGAGATGACTGCAGCAACCAACCCACAAATGATCCCCTCCGCTTCCTCTTCACCCCTTTCTGCCGCCATAGAGTTGGCTATTCAGAACATGGAGTTGAACCAAGAAGTCCTGACCTCGGGAACTATGTATACTGTACATGGGATACTAGTAGACGGTCCACTTCACCGAAATCATCCACAATACTCGGAGACCTGTTTCGAGTGCCACCATCTCAGACATGAGTGTGTTAATTGCCAGTGGTACGTCTATCCCACCTGCAAGGTCAATCGCCCAGGACACCCACAATACCACTGTCCCCTCAACCATCGCATCTCTCGTTCTTCGTCCTCATCTTCATCATTCTCTTCCTCTCGACCACGCCCCATTTCCCCTCCTTGCTCACGCTGGATGGTTCCTGAGAACTCTAGGCCACCTCGTCGTGTTAATCGCCCCTCTCCTCCTAGATCCCTCTCTCCTATTGAGAATTTCAACTATGATGATGTCGCCATCTCCAACATGACAGAATCCCCTGTCAGATCTTATGTGTACTTCTGACTAGCCCCCTTCATTTGCTACCCTTCTCCAGTGATTCAGGTCTAGCAGGGCGGTAATGTTATGATTCTTTCTTTTCTTACGTTGCTCGTCCTTTATCTTGCTTCTTATCTTTTCACACTGTTCTCCCAGAACATCTTCCACCTAAACACAGCTTCTCATTTACATGCTGTGCATGGTTCCTTTATCCTGTTTCTACCTACCTTTTATGGATGTCTTTCTTCTTACATGCATTGCCTCAATGCAGCCTCATTTCATCTATCGCATAGCCCAGCTTTCCCTTTATATCCATCTTGGCTCTAGTGCTACAAACACTGCTTGGTCCATGCGCCGTATACTCACCTATTTAAACGACAATACCTCATGTATTCTCTTTAACTTGAATCTACTTGATGTTACGATTGCTCTTTTCTTTCTCTCTTTTCTTTCACTAGTTGCTCATCCACTGACTCGCTTTTACTTGTTATCTTCCTTCATACTGTTCCTTCGGAACGCCCTACACCTAAACATAGCTTCTTCTTTACATGCTATGCATGGTCCCATTATCCTGTTTCTCTTTACCTTTAATGGACATCTTCTTATCTTCATGTGTACCTGATTGCACAGCCTCATCCCTTCTATCGTACAGACCAGCTCCCTTTTATATCTGTCTTAGTCTTTCCACTAAGAACACTGCATGGTCTGTGTGTTGTGTCTCCACCTATTTAACTGACGATATCCCTTGTACTTTTCTTTAACTCGAATCTACTTGATCTTGCCTTGTCTCTGGATCTCTCTGGGTCCTCGCACTACTCTTGAGTGTGTGCTTCCTTGTAACCCTTGTCCTTGAAACTCCCTAAACAACCAATTGTTGCTAGGAGTCGCTGAGGAAGCCCCCAGCACCCTTGAACCCTTGAAGAAGCCCTTGAAGAACCCTTGACCATCGTCCTTTCAAGTCTACGCTTGCCTCTACCCAAGTCAAGCGTAACAAAAGATTCAAGTTCTCCTTGAAGGAGCTATCATCAATATAGTCTCCCACCATTGCCCAACAACCCACTCGAAACCCTTGTTGGTTCCTGCCAAGGCCACGAGAACCCTCGCCCACTGACTCACCATCGGAGGCTTCCCACTCGGACACTGAGGAAGAAGAAACCCTTGACCCAGACTCCACTCTTCTAACTGCACAGGAAGAAGATAAAACCCATATATTATCCCACCACCTCTCTACCACCCTCTCTATCCCCAGGATCTCTACTCCGCCATCCCCTACCCCAGTCAACACCACCCCCCTCTTTCCCCTTCCACCGCCACCACCACCACCACTGCTTCTCTCCCGCTTTCCACCCCTGCCACCTATGTCTTCCAAACCCACTGAGCTATGCATCAGCGTTCCTGAGGTGTTTGATGGATCCTACGAAAAATCTATGCACTGGCTACATGCCGTGCAATTCTACCTCCTTGTCAACAAAGCAGTCTACAACACTGATGAGAAGCAAATCGCTTTTGCTCTCTCCTACATGACCAAAGGGTCTGCTCTCAACCTGGGCTGCAACCTTCCACCAAAGCGCCATCTCAGGCACCTCGTTCACCCTCAGAACTTTCGCTGACTTCATCACGAAGTTCAACACTACGTTTAAACACCATGATGTTACCGGGAACACTATCTCCTGGTTGTCCACCAAGCAAATGGTAAAAAATGCAAAGAACAACTCGTACTCCCCCTCCCTGACAGATTATATTTCGACCTTCAAAAATCACGTAGCCCTTGCCAACATCTCCGACACCAATGTCCTGATTGGATACTTCTCCACAGGAATCCCACCCCTCTGATGTGCCACATCATGTCTATGGACACCATTCCCTCCACCATCGACAAATGGTACAAGAAAGCTATTGCTTTTCAGACCCAGTGGGAACGAGCCGATGACATCGCCAGGAGGAACTTGAAGTCTTCCCACCCAACCTACCACTCCTTCTCCAATTCCTTGAATGCTAAGACCCACGACCCTGGCGCCATGGTTGTAGATACCATCAAGGTCTCCAAGCTTACCCCAGAAGAACGCAAATGTTGCATTGAGAAGAAACTTTGCTTCCACTGCCGAAAACCAGGCCATCTCAGTACCACCTGTACATCTTTTGCTCAGAAAGGCAATCAAAAGGTGCAGAAAGTTAGCAGCGAGGAGTTACCTAAGCTCAAAGAGATCGAGGATGATGAAGAAGAGGAGGTGGTACGAAAGATTTTCTTCAAACCTTTGGATTTTTAGACAGGAAGAGTTCCCCAATGCAAACCCTTCCTTCCATATCATATGCAAATGTATTTGTAAAGTCTTCACCCACTATGCAAATCCCAGTTCAACTCATCACCCCCTCGCACATGATGAAAGCTGTTGACACCCATGCTCTTATAGACAGTGGAGCAAGCATCTCCTGCATCGACTGGGGGTTCGTCAGGAAACATAAACTCCCTACCCAATGCCTAAAGACCCCGATTCAAGCATGAAACACAAATAACTCTATCAACTCCAAGGGAGTAATCCGGTTCTCCACCACCCTGTTCCTCAATGTTGGAGGAATAGCTCGCCAAGTCACCCTCTATGTTCTGAGTCTAGGAAACGAAAACATAATCCTAGGACTCCCTTGGTTGAAAGAAGTCAAACCCCTGATTAATTGGATCAAAAAGACCCTATCCATCAAGGAATCCCTCGACCAATCCCAAGAGCTTTTCTGCTCTTTCTCTGTTGAAACTAAGCAGCATGAGTCTCGCTTCACTCAACCATCCATTAAGCCCCCATGTCACACCAACGTTAACACAATTGTAGATCAACACCTCTTTGCTTATAACAATTGGGAAACCGAGAATGAATACATCTGTCGTGCCAGACAAAACCGCGCCATCCACTGAATCATCTGGTGTGGATCTCGCTTCATCCCAACAGGATCACCAATCATCGCCAAGCTCACCACTGCTACGGAACTTGCTGCTGCAGCTGAGAAGTCCAAGCCCAAGGCTATGCTTCCCCCAGAATACTCCTTGTTCACCTCTGTGTTTTCCAAGGAGGCAACCAACCATGTTCCCCCTTCTCAACCTTATGATCACGAGATCAACCTAGATGACACCTTTACCCCAAAGATTGGGAAAGTATATCCTCTCTCCCCTGAAGAACGAAAAGCCACCGAAGACTTCCTTGATGAGAACCTCGCATCTGGAAAGATTCACCCATCCAACTCTCCTCAAGCCTCCCCTTTCTTCTTCATCAAAAAGAAAGACGGAGGACTTTGCCCTTGCCAAGATTACCACTATGTCAACAAACACACTATCCGTGACACCTACCCCCTTCCCCTCATCTCCGATCTCATTGATAAACTATGAGATGCCAAAATCTTCACCAAGTTCAACATTTGTTGGGGATACAATAACGTGCAAATCAAGGACGGTCACCAATGGAAGGCAGCCTTCATTACCCACAAGGGATTGTTCGAACCCACAGTTATGTTTTTCGGACTCACCAACTCCCCCACTACTTTCCAACGATTTATGAACAACTCCTTCCACAACATGATTGCCAAAGGATGGCTTGTCATCTATATGGATGACCTCCTCATCTATTCCCCTGACACTACCCTCCACAAAGAACACACCAAACACATCTTACAATGCATGGCTGAACTTGACCTTCATCTGAAACTCGAGAAGTGCAAGTTTGCCACTGACGAGGTCGAATATCTCGGAATGATTGTCAAACCAGGACAACTAGCCATGGACCCTGTCAAACTTGACGGTATTGTGAGTTGGCCTACCTCTACCAAGGTAAAGGACGTTCGCTCCTTTCTTAGCTTCACCAATTTCTACCGACACTTTATCCCTGACTACTCCAATGTCGCCCGTCCCCTTATTGATCTCACCAAGAAGAACCTCACCTGGAATTGGTTCCCCTTGTGTCAATCTTCCTTCAATTCCCTAAAATGCCTTTTCCTCTCTCAACCTGTCCTTCACCTCCCTAACCTCTCCACCCCCTTCACCGTCGCCACCAATGCTTCTAAGTATGTGTCTGGCACTATCCTCCTCCAGACTGACTCCAACGGCGACTGGCACCCTTGCTCCTACCTTTCACAATCATTTTACCCTGCCAAACGTAACTACGACATCTATGACTGGGAACTCCTTACAGTCATTCGTGCCTTGAAATTCTGGCACCACTATCTTCATGGTTCTCCCTTCCCAGTGCAAGTTTTTACTGATCACAAAAACCTCACCTATTTCCATCAACCTCAGTCGCTCAATCGCCAACAAGCATGCTGGCTTATCGACCTCACTGACTTCAATTTCAAAATGATCCATGTCCCCAGGAAACTGTTAGCCAGACCTGATGCCCTCTCTCACTGACCCGACCTTCTTCCCTCTGATACTGCTGACAATGATGGTGTCACCTTACTTCCCCCATCCCTCTTTATCAACATCATTGACACTGCTCTTTCCCAACGCATTGAATTGGCTTCTTCTGGTGACCCCCTTGTTCTCCAGGCACTCCAATCCATGCACAAAGATATTCCCCTATCCTTTCATTCCCACCTCACTGACTGGCAAGTTGAGGCCAGCATACTCACCTACAAAGGCCATGTCTATGTCCCCGCTGACGACTTCCTTCACTGCACTATCTTAGAACAGTGCCACGATCACGAAACTACTGGACACCCTGGCTTCCTCAAAACCTGCCAACTGGTTGCCACTGAATTCTGGTGGCCAGGCCTAGCCTCCTTCATCCGCCACTATGTCGAAGGATGTGCCACATGCCAGCAACACAAGGTCAACATGTATCCTACCATACCCCCCTTATCGCCTATCAAGTCGTTCATCTCCCGCCCCTTCCAGCAGATCTCCTGCAACCTCATCACGGATCTCCCTGTCTCCGCAGGCTTTGATTCTCTCCTGGTCGTGGTAGACCATGGACTTACTAAGGGGGTGATTCTTTGCCCTACCAAGAAATTCATTACCGCCGAAGGAATCGCCTCCCTTTTCTTCCACAAAGTTTTCCTCCGCTTTGGAATTCTTGACAAAGTCATCTCTGACCATTCGCCTCCTCCTTCGCTTGCAAACTCGGAAAACTCCTGCACTATGACCTCTCCCTCTCTACCGCTTACCATCCTCAGTCCGACGGCGAAACGGAACGAGTAACTGTGGCAATGATCCCACATCCTGGTTGGAATCTATTCCCCATGCCGAATTCATACATAACCACCACCCTCATTCTGTCACTAATCAATCTCTGTTCTATCTCATGATGGGATACGAACCCCATGCCCTACCCTCGGTTATTGCCGACACTTCCATTCCCACAGTAGAATCCTGCCTAAAGACCCTCACTGCCGCCCTTAATGAAGCCCTCGCCACTCATGAGTTAGCCCGACAAGTTATGTCTGCCCAGTCTCAACCAGGCTTCAAACCATTCGTCAAAGGAGACAAAGTCTGGTTGGAAGCCAGAAACCTGAAACGCCCAATTAACAACCCAAAATTCACCCCCAAAAGGGAAGGACCATTTACTATCACAAAGGTCTTGTCCCCTGTCGTCTATCAACTCCGCCTGCCCAAGACCTGGAAGATCCACCTGGTCTTCCACATGTCCCTCTTATCTCCTTATCACGAAAATGAAATCCACAGCCAGAACTTCCCAGTGCCACCCCCTGACCTTATTGATGGAGAGGAAGAATACAAAGTTGAGAAGATCATTCGCCACCACAGACCTCTATCTTCCTGCTCCTTCCTGATCCGATGAAAGGGATATTCAGCCGAAGAAGATTCTTGGATCCCAGAATGGGACTTGAAACATGCCAAGTCCGCCTTGGCCGCCTATAAAACCCTGCATCACTCTGCATTCTCCCCCCAATCTCTCTCTCGCTGAAACCACCATCATCATGTCTTACAATGCCTCCACCCTTTCCACCACTTCGTCCCTCTCTTCTTCTATTATCAACAATACTTCTTGTCCTTCGTCTACTTGACCTGAAGCAGGATGGGGCTCTCCCTCCCCTGCGCCTGATAGTTTCCCTCCTGTCTCTCTGGCTACAATGGCAACTCCTATCCATTCAGTGACCATTTCCCTCTTTGCCCACACCCTTCGAGACGACTTCCCCAATGCCCGCGACATCAAAAAGCTTTCTGAGTACCTCCACTCCCCCACTTTTGCTTTATCCATCGACTCTTTCCTCAACATTGGTTCCCCCCTCTACACCCTTAGATGCGCCTACTTTAAAAACTCCCATCTCCTCCTCATGCCTACCAACCTGTCCCCTTCTCCTCAACAGACCCTCCTCTCTCGTCCCGTCTCACCTCTATTAGAGCCAATATCTTTATTTTCTCTGAATCTGGTCTTTCTGCTAGATAGATTGCATCCAAGACTGGTCTAGGGAAGTTTACTATGGCCAGAGCCATCAAGGAGAACCTCATAGAAAGG
>JBBPSD010000276.1:0-32937 GCA_038093415.1 Xerocomellus chrysenteron | reverse complement strand
TTCTGACTCCTCCCTTACCTTGAGTCCCTTTAGGGGCGAAGTACCTCGCCTCCCCTCTTCCCTTTAACGGCTCAGGGCAAGTGTGTCTTACACCCTTAGTCCTCCCAGCCATTTTAGCATCTTTACAGCGTACCTTTTATATCGTGCAGTGATAACGCTGAGCGTGGTGTTGGGCTAGATAGGTCAACGCGACGTTGACGCACGGGCCATGTCCATATTAGTCCAGTTGAATCAATAATTGTTTCTCACGCCAACTCCCTCCACGCCATCACTCGTAAGAATGCACAGCGTTGAGGTGCACGACGGAGCACGGTGTCGATGAACACCAGGTGAGCACATCAATTACTTCTATTTGGAGCTCGTTTAATGACCATCCGTCGATAGTCGTCTCGGTTTCTTGTCGTTCGCTCGCCTCGAACCTCGCCGCTCACTGGGTTGTCACTACACAAACCTCCTTCCGACTCGCAAAGCTTTGCCGTTCGCCAAATCCTTTCATTTCCGTCGTTCCATCATTGTCACATTCCTCACCACCTGGAGCAAGACTGGTGAGAGTACTAACAATTTTTTCCTCTCCCGTGCTAACGTTGGAATTGCTGTCAAAGGTGCCACCAAGGATGCACGGCGTGCACGCTGCTAATGATGGGGAGCATGGTGTCGATGAACCCCAGGTGAGTACGTTGTAAAACAACAAACCTTTCCAGGTGAGTAGTGAGGTCTATGTGTGTGGGGGTCTAAGGGCGCGATAGGCTCGTCCCCAAAGAGGATCCTATGAGGTTAGTGAAGACTCAGGTGAAGGGGATGATGAGGAGAAGGTAAAACTGGCCGTCCGAAGGTAGTCCGGACCGCGGGAAAGTAGGCCGGTCGAAGACCGGTCTGTCGGGCGTGCAGTGGAGAGGTGGAGAAGGTTTGAAGGTGGTCAACGAGCCCCGTAGTGGACTCGGACGTGTGGAAAATGGTAGACAGAGCGTTCCCGAAAGCGCAATATTGAACAGGTGCGAAAAGATCCCTTCAAAATGCCAAGTACAAACTCTTTATAGTCCGGGAATTGCCCAGGACTGTGTAGTTATGATGGATAAAGTTTAGAACTCTAACAAAAAGATACCCGACAGTCAACAGATATAGAACGATCACAGAACATATTACCAAAAAGGGATACCGACGTGAGACCGACCGGTCTATCGCAGGAAAACGAAGTCCGGACTCGGACTACATGCAAAATGGACCGGTCGGGTTCGGTCTAGCATGGGAAACCTAGCTAGAAAGCCTCGGAAATTTGGATTACCAACCTAGAGCTGTATAGCGCTCTACAACGTCATTTAATGACATTTGCCGTTGGTTCCGAACCTTGCCGCTCACTGCCTTGTAGCTACACGAACGTCCTCATTCTGACCCGCAAGGCTCCGCATTCGCCAAACCATTAATTCCCGTTTTTTTTTAGCGGTATCCATTGCCATCCAAACCTGTGTCCCCCCTCTCGCTGTGTCATGCTGCCACCCAACTCTTTTGGCGTGCCGTCGAGTACGAGTCCATTGCCGTCGTATGGACCACGGTCTCCATTGCCATCCAAGCCCGCGTTTCCCCAAATGCTCCACCACCCACTGCCAACCCCTTCGCTGCGCCATCCTTTTACGACCACGAGCAAACATCAAAGTTACGCACCTGGTTTGTAACCTGTCTTTTTACCTGCCCCAAGTATCCCTCATTGAACTTTACAGTCAAATTACCCTGCTTCATCCCGTTTACGACCACGAGCAGACATCAAAGTTATGTGCTTGGTCTGTAACCCGTCTCTTTACCTGTCCCAAGTATTCCTCATTGAACTCTACAGTTTAATTATCCTGCTTCATGGGGAAGATCCCTTTACGACCACGAGCAGACATCAAAGCTATACGCTTGGTTCGTAACCCATCTTTTTGCCTGCCCTGAGTATCCCTAATCGAACTCTATAGTCAAATTACCCTGGCCTGCGAAGAACTTCAACGAAGGCTGAACGAGGATGAACTTCGGGATACCCTTCTTCTTGTCTTTATGAACAAGGTATTTCCCCACCGCTCGGGGATCGTCGTCGGGTCGCCGTTTGTTATAAGTGTATCCTTGTAGTTGACTCGAACGATCGGGAATGTGTCTCGGAGGTTGCGACTTCAATGAAGGCTGAACGAGGATGAACTTCGGGATGCCCTTCTTCTTGTCTTCGCGAATGAGGGGGTTTCCCTGTTGCTCAGGGATCATCAGGTGCTTCGACGAAGGCTGAACGAGGATGAACTTCGGGATGCCCTTCTTCTTGTCTTTGCGAGCAAGCAATATCTTCCCAATGCCTTGAATGCCACTGAAATCACCGACAAACTTCGCCTCTAAGCCCTTACGTAGCGAACATGCAAGGTATGATCATATCACCATATTATAAATCGCTATCTTACAGTTGTAAATATTATACAGATAGTAGCAACGAGCTCAATGTTGCTCTCGCTACCTCTACCAACTCCCTGGAGCATAGTATGCCCGTCGCCGGATGGAGGTACACAATGACCATGGAGGAGCGTTGGTGGAGAAACGACGGTGGTAGAGTAGATGGGGGATTTGATGGGACGAAAGGATGGAGGGCGGCGAATATATATCACTGGGGTTGATTTTTAGCCGAGGTGTGCCCGGGGGTCTCTGTGACTCGGATCATCTGCTGCTTATTCCCCGTGCCCGGACTTTTTTGCCTCTGCTGCAATAATGTGTCGTAATGGTAACAGGGCACACAACACTCGAGCAGTTCATAGGCTCTCAAAACTCAGTATGAGGAACCCTAATAATTAAATAATTGATCCAGCCGTTGTGTCAAACACTGCGAATACTATCATGGGACAGGTAATGCAAATTTATTTGCATGAGGTCTTTGTACCTCAACATGAGCACATACACTTGAAAAAAGTAGCTCCACTTGTACCTAAAGGTCTATTGTTTCATTTGCAAAATTCTTAATTTTTTTCGAGTCGTTCAGAGATCTTAATGTAGAAGCTTGTGACAACATGTTTTCTCCCCTGTAAAAGCTCAGACCGTCACAGGCAGTCATGCTGACTCATCCATGCCGAACAAAGCCAGAGTACTGTAGGTGCTTGGCAAGGTGCCCAAATTAAAGTCTTGCCAGCAAGAAGTGTACAAACCTATCTAAATGTATGATAGTATGATGTAGAGCCTGGTTGAAGCTGATAACACGATGGGTGATTCATATATGACAGAATTGAGCACTGATCGTGATTGAGTGGAGGAGGGTAGTAGAATTGTGAATTCGACGAGCTGGGGCCTGGGATTGACTCAGATGATGGCAGTGGTTGGAAAAGATAGTGAGCCTTGGGGGTGTGGTACAAGCCCTAGTCTCCAGGTGCGTGAGGTGGCTGCGCACATGGTTCATCGTCATTGAATCGGAACAGCTCATTGGATAAAGGCAGGGCAGGACTTGGACTCGGCGATAAGTTGGTTATGTCATCGCCAAAGCGACGGTGTTGTTGTGGTCGTCAAACATCACTTTTGTTCTCGTTCACAGGCTCATCCAGCTCTGCAGTCTCATTGTGTCGGCGCTTTTGGGCATGTCGAGTGGAGAATAGGCCAATATATCGTGCATCATCTCAGAGATGCTTGTTGCCCTCAGTATCAAAGAATGTTGAGATTCAAGTGATGAGGTCATTGCAACTGCCATCCTCAGATATTTCCAAAATCCATGCAAGATCTCGGAGGGCAGGAAGTTTTTGTGTTTTTAGCGTGCCGTTGAAAGAGAGATTCTCACGACCTTGATTCTGTCATTCTCGAACTGCAAGCTTGTGATCAAGCTTCTTGTTCTTCAGTACATCTTTTTTTTGCTGTTTGGTGTCGCATACTTTCTTCTGCCTCAGAGCTTCAAGTCGGCCTTCCTCTGTAGTGATGACTCGCCCAGGTACGACAACATTGCGGATGCTATCCTTCTTCTTGGACTTGGCATTGAGCTGCCCTTGTAGCCGTTGGATGTGACTTGCTGCAAGTGTCGCATTTGCAGTGGCTTTGTCACATTCCTGACACGATTGGTCTTGTTGATGTTGGTATTTCTTCGCTTTAGCCTGGAGCTTCTGAACTCAAGTTGAGATTTTCGCAAGAGCATCATGACTCGGATCAGACTCGGAGTCGCTGTTACTTGTGTTGCCATACGAGTCTTGGTGGATACAAGTGGATCTTCGAGTTGGAGGTAAAGTGTCCAAGTCCAAGTTGTTCTTGTCACTATCTGTCTCATCATCAGATCTGCTGTCTGAGCTGTCTGATGATACCAGCTCGGGTGCTGGCTCACTGGCAGAAGGAAATCCATTAGGAAGGTGTAATTGAGTTGAACTCGAGAAACTGGGAGCATAGTCGGCTGTGGCAAAGATTTCAGGTGTGCATTTAGGTCAACCATTCTCATCAGTGCTGATCCCCGACTTCTCCCAGGCTTTCCGGATTGTTGACTCTTTGAATGATGTGGCCCTCACAGCCATGTATTCATGTGGGATATCACTTGCTTGCATGGGTTGTCCAGTCTTCTCGTAGATTTCGTCACACCAAGCATGCCAGGCATGTTTCAGAGGTCCAAATGCACCGACATCATAGGGCTGAAGATGGTGTGTTGTATGAGGAGGAAGGAGGTAGAGAATGATATTGTTCTCAAGCGCTGAGTCAATCATTTCCAGGGTGCTATGGGAGCCATGGCCATCGTAAATGAGAAGGATTAGCTTTGTTGGGTCGGTATGAGCCTTCGCGGCAGGTACAAAATTCTTGTTGAACCATTCTTTGCATATCATGTCAGATGTCCAACCATTTTCTGTCGTTGTGATCCTGTTACAATGTGAATACGTGAATAGAGATTCAATTTTACAATGAATTGATTACAGGATTTTGTCATCAACTTGGTACCACTCCACACTGTGATTGGTGCCCAAGAACACAAAGCAGGGGGGACAGTTGCTGTTCCGTCTGCACAGATCATCTCAAGTACAGTGACAAGTTCAAGATTATCACTTTTAAGCCTGTACTTGCTCGTGTCAATCTGTGACTAGAGATAGAGTTCCCCATTGCTCTTGCGACCACCTCCAACTTGGATACCAATTTCGTCGAAGTTTTGAATATTGCGAATCGGGATGTCCTTTCCGTCAAAAATTTCTGGACTTGCTCAAAGTGGTCATTGACGTTCGTAAAGTTAAACTGGCAGGCTCGCTGGCCATCCAACCCAGATCCTTGGCCAAGGGTACAATCAGGATTTCTGCGTGTGAAGCACTCAACCCATTTGCATGATGGCTTGCAGCCACAGAGCTGTTCGACTTTTGGTCGGATTGTCCGCTTCAACAAAGGAATACCAATGGAACCAAGAAACTTGATCCAGTTGTGGAGAACCTTTTCCTGGGTCGGATTCAGAAGCTGCTGTCATGTATGGGCATTGAGGCGTGGTTTGGTTCTCCCATGGTATCACCGATTGACTGTCGCATAGAAGTCAACCAATTTGAGTTCACAACACACATGTGCAACAGAGCGGTATTGTCCTTCGCGGACACCAGTTACTGCTTCTTGGATTAGAGCTTCATGGTCAGCAAGTTTGAGTCCCTGTCTACGATAAACAGCAGATTTGGCCATAGTAGGTTGTAAGATAGATTATAGCGCACTGCGCTTTGTAGAGTGAGGTGTGTGCGGTCATATCAACAGGGGGATTCACTGATTGGCAAAATTCAGTCGGAGCCCAAACCTGTCACCGCCCATGTCACACTTGGTTGACTGTTGACATTTGCAACAGCATACGGGCAGCACAGGGCCATGAAATGCCAATAATCATCTTTGATCATGATGAGAACCATCCTAACCTCTGGAATTTGTAATTTTTTGAGTGAGATCTGGCTTGGGTGATGCAGGAAGGCCTATTACTTTTGTTTGCAATGCTTTTGGACCCTCAATTTACACAATGTCAATTTTTTCCACCTCACATCATTGCATCTCCAATAATGGAGAACTGTTTGGAGAACTGTGAGGCATGATTCCCTTGCTATTCTTTTTTCTCGAGCAGCTTGGTCGAGAAAGCAGCATGATAATTGAAATATTTGCACTTCAGGATCAATTTGCATTACCCGTCCCATGATAGTACGGCTTGCTCGGCCGGTTGTGGCTTGTATATTTAGCTAATATATACAGCTTATTCAGCAACAATTATGAATTTGAAAGCGAGAGATATTTCGGCAATAGAGGCCTAGAGATCAAGGAGAAGAGATGGATCTCTCTCATGCCGAAGGCGCGCAAGAAGGGTACATCAGAGGTCGGACCCGTGCTTGTTGACAGTTCCCTGTTGTAACGAGCTAGACCTGACGGTGGTGAGGCTCGGACATTGATGGACGTTTATTTGTAACATAAACAAACAAAAGGACCATCCATTCCGCTTTTACCTTGGGCGGCACGGAACGAATACAATTATGGTTCCACGAACCTCAGCCCCTCAGACTGTAGACGAGACCTCTCGTTGAACGGATGGCCACTATTCAAACCACAGGAGCAAACGCAACCCCGCGGATATCGACCTCCCAGTTTCATCTTCTCTCCGTGAAGACCCATACAGTAACCCCGAGGTATGTCCCCTTCCGTGCTTTATTCAATCCAGTTCTAATTTGTGTTTCACGCAGTTCGCCATGACGTGCTTTCAGAATATCACTCTGGTCCAAATCTGCTCCCAGGGTGTGATCACAGTACATACGACCGGTTCTCCAGCACTTTTGGCCGATGTGCTGACAGGTCGGATCCCAGCCTCGTCAGCACGATAGGGGACTGGCGCTGTGCGGTGGACGAGCGTCCATAATGATATCGATGCACGAGGTTGGGAAATCTTCATTCGTTCGATCATTTTTCCCAAATCCTTCCTTGTCTTGTTAGTCAAACCCGCAAAGGAGAAGCCCGGCATCCCGACTACACTGCTCGTGTCCATCCCCAATCTCCCACCCCCACCCGCATCCTGGGGCCAAGACTAGCACTTGGTGAGTCCTTGGTTGTAGTAGGATCCTCGTGGGGTGACCGGTGACGTTGCAACTTCAAATGAGCGAGTGAACCTAACCGAGAAACTGGTATACAGGGTATGGTAGTAGTCGCACCTCAGGCTCATGTGCTTGTGTCGTGCCAACCACCCGAGCGACGGACGGAATCGAGCTGCAAGGCTGACATCGCTTCTCTATCTTTTGAAATTGGCACCTGAAACATCCCTCATTGGTCCCTTTCTGTGCGACGCATGTCGACGGTTTAGGTGGGTTGAATGGGTGGTCGTCAGACGTCGGGCTCAACTTCCCTTTGTCCGCATGTCAGCTTTCATACCTCAGTTTCATGCTTAGCAAGCGTGTCCATCCATCGTGACACGCGACTATACGCGCAGGGAAAAGTCCCTTTTGGTAATGCAGTCCAGATGCATTGCATTACTCAGATGCCTATGCTCGAACTCGCTCGGGTACAAGGGAAACCCTTTTTGATTAGGAACGGGGGCAAAGCGTACTGTAAGGCACCATTTCTGGGATCGCTTAGATGAGCTCACCGCTGAAAGGGCTCGCTTATTCTTACATAGCCTTTGCGCCGAGGATGCTGCAAGTGGTGATACGATGACGTCGCTCTCGAGACGCGCTGTCCTTATCGCCCAACTTGAAGTTTTGACTTTGATGACATCCATGTGGCATAATCCTCTGTCGCAGCCAAGTCTTGCGACCAATGGCGAGAACAAAGATACTGCACCGAAACCAACTACCAGTGCAATGTTATGGGAGCGGGCGGAATCTGCTCGCGGGGGTGTGGCATGCAAGCTGGTTAGGACGAGGGAAAGGTGGTGACACAGGAACGCCAGATGAGTCAACGTTTCAACGTTTCAACCCCAAACATCCACCAACTTCGTTTCGTTCCACTCTTTTTCTCTGGTTCGTTGGTCAGGCATCGCCCCCAGTGCTTCCTGTTTTCTCTTTCACATGTCCTCCGACTCGGACTTGTTGTCTACTTTGGAAATCATCCAGCTATATGGTTCTAACCCCGGTACGATCGCTCACAACTCTAGTCAACGATTAATCTTATATACCATCACAGTCATCATAATCACTGTTGTCGGATATGATTACCGTGAGCGTTACTTTGTGCATGCTATCCTTCTCGTCCTGAGTGGCCGTTGCGGCTCTATCGCTGACTCTCCAGTCCTCACCTTTTCGAGAGAGGTATTTTGTTCCGCTTCCTGCTCTTCGTCTGATGGTTAACGATTTACAAAGATAAACGCCGTCTGGGTAAGGAAGAGACAGTTACCGGTTAATTCACACGTCTGACAGTACCACAGTGCAGACCCTGGTCTTTGGTCTCTACACTGTTCGTGATCGTATGTACAAGCCCTCATTCGATATTTTGCGTGTGTTCCAACTGAACGTTCCGGTAGGTTCGTTATGTTGGTATTTGTTGGGCTGTGTAGGTCTACGGCTGCTGTGACGCGTATTTGAAAATATGGCTAACTCTGGATCCGTTCTCAAGCGCCCTTGCACTCAGTACGTTCGTGTGCACTGACTACATGTCAAGGTTGATTAGACCGACCAAGCGGTACATTTGCAGCTGGTAGCACTTATGTACCTGGACCTATCAATGTCAGTTTTCTGCTTTACATAAATTCCACTACTGATGCTCATGTTCTGACAGTTGTAGGTACCTTATCTCGTTAAGCTGTGCTGCAACGTTGACGGTCAAGTAGATGTAAGCGCACCATTTTACAGTACTTTGTACCGGTATAAAGTCTGGATGTTACATCCAAGGTATTGCGCTGTTTGCGATAGGGGATTGGGGATTCTTCTTGTTCCTCGCTGCTGCCGATTGTGAGTTTCCATGCTCCCTTTGTTTAGTTTGCTCTGTTGACATGTACCATAGTTGTGATGATTCTGCGTGTTTATGCAATGTGGAATCGATCCAAGATAATCCTCGGTGTCCTCTTGTTCATTTATGTGCCACAGGTCCTCGTCAACGTTATTTGGGAGCTTGTCTACGCCAATCCTAGCACGACCCTCTCAGGTATAGTTTGGGTTCAGTCGAAAGTCCCAACACAACTTTGAGCAACACCCCTGCATTTTCTCCCCTTTCTCCAGTGTCGGTCGACCAAGTCCTCAATTACAAATCTTGCAGCTACTCGACCACAGCACCCTCGGGGACATACAGAATAATTCCCCGATTTGTTCTCGGGGCTGCACTGTTGATTCTTGCTGTCATCCCAACCGTGAGACATTCGGTTAGCATGTACAAACTGACAAAGCGTTGGCACACCAACCGGTCCATGAAACTGCTCGTGAAGGAAGGGACTGCTTATTTCGTCGTGTACGTCTCACTTGTTCCCGTTCCTTCCATCACCCTAGCAGCCTCTCTCGCCTCCCTCCCAAAAAAAAAAACTAACCATGCTTTCCCTTGAACCAGGAATCTACTTTTCAACATCGTCAATGCGATCCAAATAGCCAGCCCCCAATTGACGCTCATCGTGGACTCCGTTACTTATGCACTTTGCTGCGTGATCATGCCTCGGTTCATCATGGCCATACGGGAATTGTACGACGGCGATCGTAGTGACTCGGGATGGCGGGGTGTCGATACCGGCTTCGGCGTATACTCAGAACCGGGTGGAAACGACGACGTGTCTGGGATATTCCAGGTTAGGCTGGGGGAAGGTCAGAACGACAGCTCGGGGGCGATCGAGCTTGAGGAGGTCGGGGAAGGTGTGCGGCGGGCATGATCGAAAACGTGGGGTACAGCGTTTGAGTGCGGGGTATTTTAGAGTGTGCCATCTCATTGAGTAGTATAGCATGTGTATTTTGTTCTGATTGATTCGTGGGGTCGAATGTTCTTTTCAATGATTATGCTAATTAATTCGGGGACACCGATCATGATCGATGGTTGCGGTCGTCACAAAGTTTGACCTGATTCATTGGTCCACCCATGTAACATGTTTCCGGGCCGCCTTGGTCAGGCAGCGTTCGATATTTCACAGATTTCTGAACCGGGATGCAGTTGACCATTCCCACGGGCGTCGGCCCGGGATTGCCGACGCATTCTTTCCGTCTGTGTCCAGAATAAAATGTTAACTTGGCGCTCTCGACTTGTTAACCATCCATGCCCGGTATGTCCTTATCACGATGTTGGCTCTGCAACTTGTTTCATAGCGCCCGACTGTTCCAATTCATGCAGAACAGTCTACTCCCAATCTCAATTGTCACTCTGACGGATTTATGTTGAAAGGAACTACGGGACACCTTAGATTGGCGCGTGGCATGATGCTCTGAACATCAGAGTGATCCGTTTTCATCCAAGAAGCTATGCAACATGTATCTTCGTTCAGCGCCGAGACAAGAACTCCTCGCACAGTTTGCTGTGCACGTCTCGTCATCTTATCTGAATGCCGTTTCTTATCTCAAAGCAACCATTCTCGCAATTCGGAAGATATAAGTGGCCATCCATTTCGCTGGGAGACCGCCCAAAGTCCTGGGTTTCGACCTCCGATCTGTTGCGGTTAATACACGGCTTGAATCTGCTGTTCCTCTCGCCCGAGCCATATCTTCCATGTCCTCCGATTTGCAGTCTGTTTTGCAGTCCCTCCGCCTAAGCGACTATGCATCCAGTGAGTTCTATTGCAAGTGTTGTCGACTGTTATTTTAAATATGAACACAGTTTCACTTATGACTGCTTTTGGATATGATTATAGTGGGTGGTCTTTATGCAATTATCCTTCTTATCTTGGAGTGACCAACACGACGCTTTCGCCAGTCCTCACGTTTTCCCAAGAAGTATTTCGTTCTTCTCTCTTAACTTTTATCCTTTTGCTAACGGTCTGCTTAGATAGAGTATGTATGGGTGAGAAAATAACAATGATCAACCGAGTACCATGTCCCTGAGATGACTCCAGTGCAAACCCTGGACCTGGGGTCTCTACAATGTTCGTTCTCGTACGTATTCGTCCTTATGGGGTATTCTACTCTACGTTCGTCAACTGATCTTTCCGTAGATCTGTTATCTCGGTCTTTGTTGGGCTATGTAGGTATCAGCCACTGTAATGCCTATTGAACGTTTTTGTTGACCCCGCATCCGTACTCAAGTTCAAGGGGGATCAGTATGTTTACGACTAAAGTCTCGGTTTATTTACTTATTGACAAAGTATGTCCACAGCTGGGAGTAGCTTCATCTCTGGCCCTGTGAAAGTCAGTTTTTACGCTTTACGGTTGATCGGTCACTAATGATTGCATCCTAATAGACGTATGTATCTAAATAGCTAGCAACCATGCATTGCTGATGATCGAATAGGTGTAAGCACGTCATTGTACAGCTTACCACAATGTCGAGATTAAGCATGGACATTCCAAAGGCGCTGCATTCTATTTGGCAGCTGAATTGGCATTTCCAGTTTTCGTTGCTACCGCTGATCGTCAGTCACCATGCGTCGAATTCTTCTTTACTCTATAACGATTTTCAATTACAGTGGTGATGATCGTGTACGTTTATGCAATGTGGAATAGATCCAAGACAGTCCTCTATCTTCTCCTGTTCAATTACATATTTCAAGTCATCCTTTCCTTCGTTTTCGTAGGGATCTACTACAACCCCAACACCTACTTCTCTGGTACGTCTCTGGCTAAAGTAAAGCTATAAATGTGGTGTTGAACAGATGATACTATCTCTCCCGCAACAATTTTATCCAGTGACAGTTGTCCGAGTTCTAGATTTCACTCATTGCAACTACTTGATCAACGTGCCATCCCACGTGGAGATATATTATGCCATTCCTCGTTTTGTGCTTGGTGCTCTACTGCTCATCCTTGCTGTCACCCAAGCCTTGAAGGGGTCGATTGAGATTCACAAAGCGACGAAGCAATGGCGGCCCAATCAGTATACAATGTCCTTCGCGAACGAAGGGACCCTTTACTTTTTTCTGTGCGTTCTTCTTTCGTTTTTATCCCATTCCCCATCATCTTTCGCCTAGTCCCTCTGTCGAGGATGTTTGCAACAACTAACCATTCCAATACTTTTATTGCTTCATTTGTACAGGAACGTGCTCTTCAACATCACGGCTGTGATCGAAAGTGACTCGGCAACGGAGAACACGTCGATGCACATCCTGACCACATTTTGTATTGTCTTTATATGCCCTATGGTTCCTCGGTTCATCATCAACGTGCGGGAGCTGTATGCGCGTGACCTCCGCTCTCGCTGCTAGGAAGGGCTTGACACGTCACAATCCATTTCACTGGTGGACGACGACTCAGGGGAGGGCTCAGTGGTAGGGGTTGATGAGATATAACTTGAATTAATCAGGGACAGTGGGCGTGAGGAAAGAGTAGGACTTGGTTGGCTGTTGGCGAGTTGACGATCGAGCACGACTCGTAATTGCCAATGAGTTCTGTTGGAAAATGGAACGACCGGACCAGGTACCCTCATTTCCAGACCACCATCTCGATAGAAACCTGTATATGTCACGGGACTAGCAGTTCGCCACCAAGACCGTATACTATAGTGCCAGTGGTACTGCTGAAGTCGCCGCTCGGAGCGTCGTGAATTAACTCCTTGCTGCCCCTCCGGCTGCCCGTGACCTTCAACGACATGGAGTATCAACCAGTATAATCGGCGAACCATGTCCACTTACTCGTAGGCTGCCTTCAAGACTTGAAACCCAAGTTTAGATTTTGCCACCACTGCAATCTCACCCAAACAAACCGGCTCCTATTCTTCATTCTGTAACGAACACGAGTACTTCGTCGTGGCATTCTTTGCACAGGAACATCGGCCAAGAAAGATCTTCGTCGCCCGGTAAGTCTCTGTTGCCGTTAGGCTACGGCATGCATCACCCCATGACAACATCGTGACAAACCTCGTGGTGACCCTCTTTTAAGACCATCCTGGGGCGCTACAGCATCCTCGGTGGCTCACAATGGATCCATCATACAAACCTCCCAAGCTTTTCAGTGACGACTCCGACTCCGACGAGGGCTACGTTCCAAGCAAGCTCGACAAGGGCAAACGAAAAGCGGAAGGTGTGTCTCGTGCAGATTGCGTCGTCGCCGCCGAGACTGAAACAGGCGGCGCTCTTAGAGCCTTTGGAAAGGGAGGAGGAAGTCGTCTCCCACTATCGAAATTCTTATCATGTACAATCTCAAGCTCAAGATGTCTCCTCTTCAGACTCGGACACAGACTCTGTGTTTGAGTCCGATTCTGACTCGACGCCTTCTCCTCCGTTGATATCTATTGACGCACGCTCTGATGGCGTTGCCACTGTTGACTCTGATGGCGCCGAAAGTTTCTATCAGTCTGTCAACGAAGAAAATTCACCGAATGATCAGGTGTGTTCATTCAACTCTACCCATCTAGGATATTGAATTCGATTGGATCGATAGATGGATATAGACGCACCGTCTCTCCAATTGGACTTGGCCTATTCCATCAAAGGCATGTATCGCATCCTCGACCTCATCTCGGAGCAGGGTAGTGGTGGTCTGGGTGAGTACCCAGTCAGACCTGCGTGCTCGTTTTCATGATTGTTCTGGTATCAGTCGACAAGATCATCATATCCCAAAACTCGCTCGAGGCATTCATAAATAATGTTTGCCCGGGTGCATACTTGTCGATGACCAAAGTCAACTTCAAAGCCCTCGACAATTACGTCATCAAACCTGTCGGCGTCTACGGTAGCAAAGAGGAAATTGTCCGATTTCTATTAGAACTCGCTGCGATCGACGAGACAATGTACATCATCCCGTTAGGACTGTCCATTCTCTGTAGTATTGACACCCTGCTTTGACAGTGCGGCACAGCTTCTCGTCGATCCTGATACACACATGCGCACGCAACCGACACTCCGTTCAGGCTTGTACATTATCACAACGCCAGAGCCAACCGGGGGCTCTCATCAAATATTCGTTCTATATTGGCCCGAACAAACGACCTGGGATGACTCAGCGACGTCTTCCGTTCGTCGCAATCGTATCACATTTATGAGGTTCGTTCAGATTGACGCCATTCGAAATGACCGACGTCGAAATGTATCTGGCTCAGGTACCTGACAAAGATGTGTGATCAAGTGGTGTCTTTGATCTCACCTGAACACGCGCAAACCATCCTTTGGAGTGAGGAGGATAGCGAGGACGAGGACATGCTCGAAGTAGATCACGACGAGTCAGACCGAATGTTCACATTCGAAGTTGCACAGACCAATGAACAAGAGGAAACAGTAGCTGTCCGCAAGGGATTCAATGTCAGTTTCTGGTTTTGTGACTGGGGTGTACCTTGACACGACTGGCATTTGCGGTTCAACTTCAGGCTGTCTCCCGGGCTATCGCACTTCCAGAAGCACCGGCCGAAGATTCAGATCCGATGAAATCTGCGCCGATCACGCCGTTCTTACTCTTTGGAGAGGCGACGCAGGGATTCATGACAGTGGAATATCGAGAGGCAAGGGATACGCAGGATTCCTATAAAGGAATTTCTATGACGGGAATGCAACTCGGGACACATATGTGAGTGTACCTCTTTTCAAGAGGATTCACGCCCTCTGGCTACCTGTTTACCTCGTGTCAATAGGTCATCCGACCGCCTCCGCCTGAACGAGCAGTTGGACGAAGAGGCCGTACGAATCTTGGTCAACTCCGGACTTGAGAGGCGCTTTCCACAAGAATGTAGGCATTGGAAACATGAGACCACCGCCGTGCACAGTATGTCGGAATTGACCGGCAAGGCGGAGATTGAAAATGCATGCACGAGATTGCAAAAGGAGCTGCCGGCTCTCCGAAGGTCGATGTTCGAGGCGGTTGTGGACAAGTTGTTACTACTCTATCCGTGAGTAGGACGTGGCTTTATTTCGGATTTTTCGTTACTCATTCCGTAAAATGTTAGGTGCTTCGATCGTGAGGCCTTCGCATACAATGGTGATGATGCCGAGAAACATGTCAACGATTCAAGTAGGCATTGGTCGGACCTCAGGATTGATATCGTTGTATGCTGATGTTGGTCATCTCAGAGCACATCTCGGAATACTTGACACTCTATCCAAGAGCACAGGACGTAGTTGCGCGGCAACTCGGTCAAGGATTCCAGATCATTACTGATCAAGAGTTTCGAGACGCGAAGGACCGTATCTGTCTGTTTAAGGAATTAATACCGCTCTTGGACAAGAAGCCTATGAAACTCGACAAGCAGGAGTGCGTGGCGATATTGGAGGCGGTGTTGAAGGGGGATGTAGATCAGGCCAAGGCAAATGTAAAAGGGAACAATCCAGGTGGTGGCGGTGGCGGTAAGCGCAACAAAACCATGCTGGGATTCATTGGGTCTACAGTGAAGGCGTTGTTTGTGGGAGAGAGCGACATGGAGACCATATGGGACGATCTTTTTCGACGCGCGACAGATGCGACGCGGAGGGTCACTGACAGCCAATTTCTAACTCAGCTAGCAGAGGACT
Source organism: Xerocomellus chrysenteron (assembly GCA_038093415.1). NCBI lineage: Eukaryota > Fungi > Basidiomycota > Agaricomycetes > Boletales > Boletaceae > Xerocomellus > Xerocomellus chrysenteron. The sequence continues at coordinate 17,495 of JBBPSD010000276.1, read as the reverse complement.
TGGAACGATTTGCGCAGTACGGTGACTTGTTGCAACCATTGGCGGACAAGGCAAAACAGAGGGCATTTGCGCACTTGGAAGGCGGCATCACGAAAACGACAAACAAGCGAACGCCGGAAGTGCATAGGATACAGGAACAGGACTGTACGGAGCGGATCAAGCGCGAACAAGCTAGTCGTGCCGAAGAGGAGCTGTGTAAGTTGAGGGTGGGGTTGATCAGACAGGTCAATAATCTATCCGCACGCACCGCGCACACGTAAGTCATAACCGTATTCCGGTCGAATGTGCTGACGTACTACCTATAGATATACATTGTCCATTGGTGAGGTCCGAAAGGACGGGTACTCAGGAGGTTAGACGCCGTATTTTCTGTATGTTGCGCCGTCACGCTCACGATATATTCTTTTAACCAAGCATGGGCCTCGTCTACCAACTATCGCATCACGGGTTCGCGGGCGTCACGACAAGAACCGACGGTGATGTATACGGTGCATGTAATGAACCTGACGACGCAAGATCAGCACGAGTTGCAGCTCGATCCAAGTGCGATCCCTTCGCCACGGTTCAGGTTTAGACATACGTTCAATTTACCATTGGGTCATTCCGTAATGTACGTCTTGTGTGCTTCCTTTGTTCATCTTCGTGACTCCCGTGGGTTGCTGAACCAAATTCATTGTGCGCGCTCGAACCAGACGCGCGCAACTTCTTGAAGGAGAGAAGCTCTTGTTGGTCGTCACGGATCGTGCGGGGAACTTATTGGTCTACTTCGATGGTCTCACTGCTATGGCTGGTTCCATCACACGCCGCCACGCGAAACACCTTAATCGTGAAAAGATTGGGCAAGAATTTTTGTTGGCTTACGACGAATCGAAGAAGTTGCTGGCGGTCGTGTCGTCGGACAAGGTGCGTCACTCCGTATTCGCTTACGTTACTGCGGCCGTGATGTTAATGTCTGATGTTCAAACTGCAGCTCCAGTTGCACGTTTTCGTCTTTGACGATGTACGCGGGTTTCAGGCATTGGGAAGCGCACACGACTTGCATCCGTGGTATGGTGATGCGTCCATTGGGTTGTCTATTCGCCGTGCATGCTTTGTCAGCGGAAGCGAAGAATTGGTCCTTGTCGATTCACAGGCGCAGGCGAGGGTGTTTTCTTTGGTGACGCTCCAGTTTCGGTGTGTCTGATCTTGCTTGCTTTATTTTACGCGAGTCTCGCTTATGAGGGACGGTGATTACTAGACCTGCTACACTCCACCTCGAGCAGGTTCCTTACAGTGTGAGCTCGACGCCCGATGGCGCTTGTCTCCTGGTCGCACAAGCCAAAGGGAACGACTTGGCGGTAACAGCGTATCACTGGAGTACCTTCGGCTCCACGGAGGGAATCCCGCTGGACTTGGCCCCGCTCACCATCGAGAGCGGTCTTGTCGTCACGTCGTTGATCAGCCGAACAGCGGTGCACGTCGTCGCCCTTGATTTTGAGGCGCACACATTGCGATCGCATGCGTTGGACATCACTCGCAAAATGACCGAGTTTACGTTCAAGGAAAAGGGTGTGCGAGGTTCTGCACGACACGGGGCGGTAGCAGGAAATGCGACCGCACACAACTGTCTTACCGACTGTCATGCAGAAGTGTGGACCCGTTTCCCGGTCTTACCCGCAGTGCAGCGCGAAACGATCTCCTCGTCAAGCCTTCGGAGCACGCGAACGCTCGTGTTTGTAACGGATCGCGATTATCAACGGTATGCGCCGCACTTCACGGAGATGATCCTCGCGTTTGAGAGGGCGACTAAGAAGCCAACGGGGGATATACTCAAGTCCATTCGGGTCTCAGCAGCGTCGTTTGCCGTCTTTGCTGCAGAGTTGTGCGGGGGTGGAGAGCGCCCGAACTCGACCCGGAGTCGTGCATGGAACATCTCAGCCTACCGGGCGGGTGAATGGCTCGTGGACTTCCTATGCTTGATTCCTATCCACCTCGCGCTGGCGAAGGACAATCGATTTGTGCCTCTCAAAGATGGGGTTTCCTCGACCGACCTGGAGAGGTCGTTGTTGGGTGCGGACGTGAACCGCATCGTGGATAGTCTCTCGTTTGGGTGGTACGAGTCGTTATTTCAGTCGTATATGGCATCCAAGGTATGTATTCTTTTGAGTGCGAGGGTTCGCCTGCTCATAGTGACGATAATAGCCCGTCAAGGTGGTGTCCTCCATGGGTGAGCAGTCAGTCGGGAAGAGTTTTGCGTTGAATCATCTCGTCGATACGTCATTTGCCGGGTCGGCGATGCGGACGACGGAGGGGGTGTGGATGTCAGTTACGCCGACCAAGGATGCCTTGATCGTTGCACTCGATTTTGAAGGTCAGTCCCGTACAGCCTATTGCGCCACTCCGACTCATTCTGGCATACTTTGCCCTTTGTCGGTAGGTGTACACAGTATCGAAAGGTCCGCTCAAGAGGACACATTGCTCGTTTTGTTCAACACCGCCATCTCCAACTTGGTGAGTGCAATGAAGTAACATGGTCCTGGAGGAGATAAAGAGATACTGACGAATGACGCTTCGTGATGCAGGTGCTCTTCCGCAACAATTTCGCGCTCAGTCGTGACATTACTGGGCTATTTCAGTCGTTCCAGTCGAGTTCGACTGTGTTGGATCCCAAGGCGAATCCATCATTATTCCAGTCGACGCTGGTCATCATAATCAAGGTACGTCTACTGCGATTGGAAACCGCATCAACTGCACCGACAGGATTCGTCTGAGGCGTATTACTTAGGATGTCGTCGACTCGGACAAGGCCGAAATCGCCAAAGAGTGGGTTATGGTTACTTGTCGTGTTTCCTTTTTTCATGACAGATATTTTCTGCAGATTTTCCCTCAAGTTCCAACGCATCGTGCAAGACGAGCAAGAGGCAAATTTCATCTCTCGGCTTCATGCTGGGAAGTTGAACATCATTCCATGGTAAGAACAAGGCGCGCTTGAATGAATCCAAATCATTTACGAAATTGTCGCTGGTCCCTCACACAGGCCAGTCATCGAGTCAAAGGAGTTCTACAAGCTATTCCCTGCCGTGAAGCGACAGTTGGATAAGCAGGCGGTCACGCATCGATCGGCTGGGGAGTTTTTGCACTTGATGAAGACATTGATGGCCAAGTTAAAGGTAAGGGTCGTTTCTCGCAAGAAAAGGACATGACGTGTCTTGCTCACTCGTAAACGTGTTCAAGGCGAATGATTGGGGTGCTATGTCTCGTAAGAACATGCACATTTTGCTTGGTTCGATTATTGACGAGTTCGGCATTTAGAAACTATGGCGTCTCATCGTGCACAGCTGATTTCGACGCTCCTTGCTAATGCCCTTGCTTTTGGATATGCGGAAATTGACCCAGAGCGCGAGCTTCTGAAGGTGAACCTACCCATGACGTACTCCCTATGCTGGCTACGGCACTGACTTTGTCGGTGTAGAATCTCGATACGGACATGCCAGTCGACCTGCCAGATACACCCCACCAACTCTTCATTGGCGGTGGCGGCGATCAGTCTGTGTCTCGCGAACGCATGCTGACGGTGCTTCGGACAGCCTGGGAGGGCCACGCATCCCGCCAATACACAACCGAAGATGAATGGATTGCAGGCTTGACCCAGCACCTCGAGACGATCGTGAACTTGCGGATCGCCCACGTATCTGAATGGCTGGACCAGAACCTATCGCGGTTCCAGGCAGTTGATGGCGGTGGCGGGAGCCACGCACGCATCGACGAGTTGAAACGTGAATTTGAGAGTTCGATCGTGGACTTGAGAGGTAACGTCCAACTGTGTGGAATGACGTGTGCAGAATGTCAGCTGCGGTGTGTAAAGAGTCGGGTGCACGAGGGGGTGCACGACTGTCAGTCCGACCATTTGTGCGTACACGAGTGTGATTTCTGTTTGGTGCTCGAGTCGGAGGAGCATCGGCCTTGTACGATGAGGTGAGTGATATACGGATGGTGAAGTCGTACGCCTGGTGCTGAATACGCTATGGTAGTGCGGGCCACGCGGGGAAACATATGTTCGTGTTCGTTGCTTTGGCTGAACGTGTTGCGGCTCACACCTTTTTGTAGATGTGTCGCGAATCAGCATCTGTGTGGGAAATCATGCAAATTCTCTGGAAGGCATGGATGTCTGGATGTATGCGCAAACGTATGTGTTCTCGTTCGAGATGTTCATATTGATCTGACTCTGACGACAAAAAAGGTGATCGATCACACTGACGAGGAACATCTCTGTGCGGCTCCGGTCCACGCTTGTGGGAGGGTGAGAAACGGCTGGCTACTTTGAACCTTTGTACATGTCCATTCTGAAGCGATTCGCTCTCTGTAGGCATGCGATCTCTCCGACGTGCAACTGGTCGACGGGAGTCTATATTCGTGTCCTGGAACATGCCGAATACCAAGGTAACTTCTTTTCACGGGGTAATATCACACACTCATGCGCGTTTGTAGCGACGTCGATCATGCCCTCCATCAATGCGATGCCCGCTTCTGCTCTATCCAGTGCCAATTGTGCAAACGTCTGTGTGCAGACCAAGATCACATGCATGGTCTTGACTCGAGCGCGATCCATCTCTGCGGGTACGTATGATGTTGACGAGACGGCGATATTTGTCTTTGACCGGTGAACCGCAGACAAGAACATTTGTGTTCTGCCGTTTGTGCTGCTCCGGGTATATGTGAGATCGAAACAGCACCGCATTCCATTGAAGCGACCTTTACGGGCAAAAACGAAACGTTCCAGTACACCAAGGTATGTCGTCCGGTCTCGAATGTTTGTTCTGGCACTGACCCTGCCTGCAGTATTCTCAAGGTTCGTTTGAGTTCTCGAATGTTTTCCCAGATTAACCTGACGATGTCCTGGAATGACAGCTGCGAAACGCTTAAAATGCGTCAAACCGATTCCGCCCGGCGCTACGAAGCACAAGGGGCCTCACAACCATAGCCTGGACAAGAAAGTCGTTCATTTTTGCGAAGCAAAGTATGGTTGTCGAGTGTTTTGTGCGTGTTTCGTTCTCTTATATCATTTAGATGCGACAACTGTGGTTACTTTTGCACGTTACCTCTTGGTAAGTTGCAAGCGCGGACCCGCAATTCGGACAGGTACTTATGACTCACTCAAAGGCCATCCACAACAAGAACACGAGACACGGCATGGGTCCATGTCGCGTACCCGCTGGACCGTGGATGGACCGGACGACGTACCGTTAGAAATTGAAGGGCGCAAATTCTCCACTAATGACGAAGGTGCACCAATGATGTGTAACCTCGTTTGCTCAGCGATGGGGCGTCACGTCCACATTGACTACTGTCGCGCGGTCGATGAGGCGGCGTGTACTGGCAACGAGGAACTGCAGCACCTGACGAGGAGGATGCAACCTGATCCTGATCGAGCAAAGGACGTGCTCACACACAGTTTGTTCTGGAAACGGAGTGGTGAGTGTTGTTTGGGTGCATTTGCATTGGCCGATCGTCCGTCTAAATTGTCCCCCGACAGGTTTCAAGGACCCGTACTCAAGAGAAGAGCAGGCTAACTTTGGAAAATGGTAGGTTCCCGTTTGGGTTTTCTTTTGGTAAGGATCGAAAGTTGACATACATCGAAAGTGATGCCATGTGTGCAGGTACGCGAGTCTCCATTGTTATTTTACTACCCAGGGGTTGTCTCACGAACATGATCGATAGGTCCCGAACACACGGCTGCTGGGGGCGGTGCAGCTATACCTTCTTACTGTGCCCTTCCCCTTTTCCATGCGCCGTTGAACCCCAACACTGCCCCTGCCGGAGTGGGTTATATCTCTAATGACGGGCATCAGTTCACATGCAGGAACCCGGTCGTGATGCAACAAGCCTTCCATGTGTGAGTTCCTCCGCATGTGTGCAGAACGAGAAATTTATTTGATGCGGCTTTGACAGGATCTTCGTGGCTGACCAGTAGGTTCCGTTTGGTCTGATCTCTACGGTAAATTTACTCACCATCCTCGTGTGATAGTTCTGGTTCGATGAGTTTGACCGATAGAAGGCCACTTCCCAATACGCCGGCGACTGCTCGAATCAGTGCTCGATCCAACAATCGATATGGTGCTGTGCTTTCGTCATTGCATAGTTTCTGGACAGCACGTGCAGCGGCAATCGCGAGCTCCAATGCTGCGCGACGGGACGCATATAGTGTGCTCTTGTTTAACCATGGCGTTGCAACCCCGATTGTAAATGATTTCACGAGCGCTCCAGATCAGCTATTGGACGCTCTCCTTGGCTTTGCTGCAAATGGCGGCACCAACTTTAGTCTCGCGATTCAACGAGCTCAAGCGGCCATGGAGCAAAGCTGGAGCACGGAAAGGTAAGTTCGCGTCTTTGTTCACTCCCTTTTAACAGCAGACCTCCCATTGGTACAGATACCCGGTCATTGTTTTTCTTTCCGATGGTGAATGTAGTATCGGCGACGACATCATGCAGGATCTGTGCCGCACCTCCGTTCGACTTGGGTAAAAATTGTTTTTTGCTTAGTATATCTCGTTCGAGCTAATGTACCTTATCTTTTGCAAATCGCAGAAAAGCGGTGTCGTTCCATGCGGTGTCGTTCGGTCCGGATGGTTCTTCAACGTACCTGCGTCGCATGGCCCAGATTGCGCAGGATGCGCAGAACAATGCGCCGAGAGATCCACTCGCGCCTGCCGCTGCAACTATCCTCTCGTCGTACACAGAAGCGCTCGATACGGTACGTGTGCATACCTGTGGTACCCAGGCTACATGGACACTTACCGTCTTATGGTTTACACCATGCTAGGTCCAACTGGCGGAGACGTTCCTGGGTATTGCGGAGTCGTTGAGAAAGCCGAGAGGGGCACTGCTGCATTGAGGTGGATATTGTTTGTCATATTTTGGTGCTCTATTTGTGAGGTTCTTTTATGTCCGGGTGTCGCGTGTACGATATCAACTCATCGGACCACTCTTAAACTTTTCACTCCAGGTTGACTGTACCCCTGTAAAGCCCGAGGCGATGATATTGATCTATCCCAAAGTAGACGTGTTTTGGGGGTAGAACGAATGAATCGATTTATTTGGCTAACTACGAGCGTCAAGTTGGTAGTCTAGTGTCCAGCATTCACGCTCCGCTTCGTCCGTCGTCCGCGTGACAACCCGCGACAAAATACAATGTGCATTACCGAAGGATTTCGAGGAAACCTCAAAACTCCCATTTATTGATGCCAAAATTTTCATCAAACTGGGATTGTCTATCCTAGATGCGACAGCGAACAGCGCAAGACTATTCGGGAGCCTCGGCGCGCTGACGCTTCAGACTCCGCTCCGGCACTGGCCGGCGGGCTGACACTGAAGTGATGATTCAATTCCGGCGTGGCGATCTGCTTTTGACGATCTCACTCATTTTTACTTCAAATGAGCCCGTTCAAGCTTGCAGCATTCTAAAATATGCAATAGAAATGATATTTCGGTGTGGACAACGGAAAGGTTGTGTAGAATTCTCGATGTTGACGAATGACCTTAACTGACAAAGTTGCTGTACAACTACTATGTACAGCATGTCCCACTCTAACTACCTACAGTCTTTTTTTGCTACATACAGAACTCCACTGACCCTCCATAAATATCTCAAAGTGCTACTAGTTCCTGGCGGTTCACAATGGATCCATCCCACAAACCTCCCAACCTTTTCAGCGACGACTCCGATTCCGACGAGGGCTACGTTCCACTCTTAGAGCCTTTGGAAAGGGAGGAAGTTGCCCCGGTCTTCCGCTACCGAAATTTTTATCGTGTACACCCCCAAGTGCAAGATCTGTCTTCTTCAGACTCGGGCACGGACTTGGTGTTCGGGTTCAATTCTGACTCAACGCCTTCTCGTCCGTTGATGTCCATTGACGCACATATCACGGATGGTGTTGTCACTGTTGGCTCTGATGGCGACGAAAGTCTCTATCACTCCGTCGACGAAGGAAATTCGCCGGGTGCTCAGGTGTGTTCATTCAACTCAACCCGACTGGGATATCGAATTCGATCGTAGATCGATAGGTGGATACAGACGCTCCGCCTCTCCAGCGCGATGAATTGGACTTGGCATATTCCATCAAAGGCATGTATCGCATCCTCGACCTTATCTCGGAGCAGGGTAGTGGTGGCCTGGGTGAGTACTCAAGTCAGACCTGCGCGCTTGTTCTCATGATTGGTTTGGTATTAGTCGACAAGGTCATCATATCCCAAAACTCGCTCGAGGCATTCATAAATAATGTTTGCCCGGGTGCATATGTATCGATAACGAAGGTCAACTTCAAGGCCCTTGACAAGTATGTCATCAAACCTGTTGGCGTCTACGGGAGCAAAGAGGAAATCGTTCGATTTCTATTGCAACTCAATGCCATTGAGGAAACAATGTATGTCATCCTGCTGGGACTGTCTGTTCTTTGTAACATTACACCCTGCTCTGACAGTGCGGGGCAGCTTCTCGTCGATTCCGATACACATGTGTGCACGCAACCGACCCTCCGTTCAGGCTTGTACATCGTCACAACCCCAGAGCGGGCCAGGGGCTTTCATCAGATATTCGTTCTATATTGGCCCGAACAAACGACTTGGAATGACTCTGCGGCGTCTTCCGTTCGTCGCAATCGTATCACGTTTATGAGGTTCGTTCAGATTGACACTATTCGACATGAGTTGCGTCGAAATCCTTCTCGCGCAGGTACCTGACGAAGATGTGTGATCAAGTGGTGTCTTTGATCTCACCCGAACACGCACAAACAATCCTTTGGAGTGAGCGGGATAGCGAGGAGGACATGCACGAAGTCGACTACGACGTGTCAGACCGAATGTTCACATTCGAAGTTGCACAGACTAACGAACAAGAGGAAACAGTGGCTGTTCGCATGGGATTCAAGGTCAGTTCGTCTTGATTTTGTGATTGCGGTGGGCGTTGACACAACTACTATTTGTGGCTTAACTTCAGGCCGTTTCGCAGGCTATCATGCTTCCAGGAACACCCGCAGAAAACCAGAAGCCGATGAAGCCTACGCCAATCGCGCCGTTTTTACTCTTTGGAGAGACGACGCAGGGATTCATGACAGTGGAATATCCTGAGGTAAGGGATATGCAGGATTCCTATGAAGGAATTCTAATGACGGTCGTGCAAATCGGGACATATCTGTGAGTGTACTTCTTTTCAAAAGGATTCATGATCTCTGATTGCCTGTTTGTTTCGTGTCAATAGGACATCCGACCGCCTCCACCTGAGCGAGCAGTTAGACAAAGAGGCCGTGAGAATTTTGGTCAGCTCCGGACTTGAGAAGCGCTTTCCGCAGGAATGCAGGCACTGGGAACATGGGGACACAGCTGTGCACAGAATGTCAGAATCGAGCGTCAAGACGGAGATTAACAATGCATGTACGAGATTTCGAAGGGAGCTGCCGGCGCTCCGAAGGGCGATATTCGAGGCGGTCCTAGACGAGGTATTGCGATTCTATCCGTGAGTAGACCACGTATTTACTTCGAGATGTTCGTCACTCATTCCATACATTGTTAGGTGCTTTGACCGTGAGGCCTTTGCATACAATGGTGATGATGACGAGAAACATGTGAACGATTTAGGTAGGTATTGGCCAGATCTCAGGATTGAAATCGTTGCACACTGATGTTGGTCATCTCAGGCCCCCTCTTGACACTCTATCCAAGAGCACAGGACGTAGTTGTGCGGCAACTCAGTCAAGCATTTCGGAACATTACCGATCAAGAATTTCGAGATATCAAGGACCGTATCTGTCTGTTTAAGGCATTGATGCCACTCTTGGAAAAGAAGCCGAAGAAGCTCGACAAGCAGGAGTGCGTGGCGATATTGGAGGCGGTGTTGAAGGGGGATATTGATCAGGCTAAGGAGAATGTGAAAGGGAATAACACGGGTGGTGGCGGTGGCGGTAAGCGGGCGCTGGGCTTCTTTCGGTCTGCAGTGAAGACATTGTTGAAGGGAGAGAGCGACATGGAGAACGTGTGGGACGATCTTTTTCGACGTGCCACAGATGCGGCGCGGAAGATCACCGACAGCCAATTTCTAACTCAACTGGGAGAGGACTTGGAACGATTTGGACAGTACTGCGACCTGTTGCAACCATTGGCGGACAAGGCAAAACAGAGGGCATTTATGCGCTTGGAGGATGACATCACAAAAACGACCGACAAGCTCACGCCAGCAGTCCACAGGATACAAGAACAAGATTTTACGGAGCGGATCAAGCGCGAACAAGCTAGTCGTGTAGAAGAGGAGTGTAAGTTGAGGGTGGATCTGATCAGACAGGTCAATAATCTATCCGCACACACCCCGCATACGCAAGTCATATCCATATTCCGACCGAATGAGTGCTGATGTATTCTTATAGACATACATTGTCCATCTCCGAGGTCCGAAAGGACAGGTACTCGATAGGTTAGACGCCGTATCATCTGTATGCTCCGTCTCGACGCTCATGATATATTCTTTTCAAAGGATTGGCCTCATCGGCAAAGTATCGCATTACAGGTTCGCGGGCGTTACGACAAGAGCCGATGGTGACGTATACGGTGCATGTGATGAACCTGACGGCGCAAGATCAGCACGAGTTGCAGCTCAATCCAAGCGCGATCCCTTCGCCACTGTTTGCTAGGTTTAGACACACGTTCAACTTGCCACTGGGCCATTCCATAGTGTACGTCTGGCGTGCTCCCTTCTTGCCGCTGAACTGAATTCTTTGTCCGCGCTCGGACCAGACGCGCGCAACTTCTGGAAGCAGAGAAGCTCCTGCTGGTCGTCACCGATAGTGCGGGAAACTTGTTTGTCTACTTGGACGGTCTTGCGGCCATGGCTGGTGCCATCACACGCCGCCGTGGGAAATTCCTCAATCGTGAAAGGATTGGGCATAAATTTCTGTTGGCATACGAAGAGTCGAAGGGGCTGCTGGCGGTCGTATCGTCGGAGAAGGTACGTTGTTATGTATTCGATTACGTTACTGCGATCGTGATATCTCACATTCAAACCACAGTTCCAGTTGCACGTTTTCGTGTTTGATGACGTGCGCGGGTTCCAGGCATCGGGAAACGCAATCGACTTGCATACGTGGTACAACGATGTGTTGTCGATTCGATGTGCATGCTTTGCGAGCGGAAGCGAAGAATTGGTCCTCGTCGATTCACAGGCGCAGGCGAGAGTGTTTTCCTTGGTGACACTCCAGTTTCGGTGCGTCTGATCTTGGTTTCTACGCGAGTTTCGCTGATGAAGGACGGGAATGACTAGACCTGCGACACTCCACCTTGAGCAAGTGCCTTACAGTGTGAGCTCGACGCCTGATGGCGCTTGTCTGCTGGTCGCACAAGCGAAGGGAAGCGACTTGGCAGTGACGGCGTATCACTGGAGTACCTTTGGCTCCACGGAAGGAATCCCGTTGGACTTGGCCCCGCTCACTATCGAGAGCGGTCCTATCGTCACGTCGTTGATGAACCGAACAGCGGTGCATGTCGTCGCGCTTGATTTTGAGGTGCACGCATGCCGATCGCACGTGTTGGACATCACTCGCAAAACGACCGAATTTATGTTCAAGGCAAAGGGTGCGCGCGGTTCTTCCGCACGACGGCAAGGGTCAGGAGGAACTGCGACCGCACATAATTGTCTTATCGACTGTCACGCCGAGGTCTGGACTCGTTTCCCGGTCTTACCCGCAGTACAGCGCGAAACGATCTCCTCGTCAACGCTCCGGAGCGCCCGGACGCTCGTGTTTGTGACGGATCGTGATTATCAGCGGTACGCGCCGCACTTCACGGAGATGATCCTCGCGTTTGAGAAGGCGACTAAGAAACCAACGGGTGACATACTCAAGTCCATTCTAGTTTCGGCCGCGTCGTTTTCCGTCTTTGCCGGCGAGTTGTGGGGGGGTGGAAGGTTCCCAAACTCAACTCAGAATCGTGCATGGAATGTCTCAGCTTACCGCGCGGGAGAATGGCTTGTCGAATTCCTATGTTTGATCCCGATCCACCTCGCGCTGGCAAAGGACAATAGGTTCGTGCCGCTCAAACATGGAGTATATTCACCCGACCTGGAGAGGTTGTTACTGGGTGCAGACGTGAACCGTATCGTGGATAATCTCTCGTTTGGATGGTACGAATCCTTGTTTCAATCGTATATGGTATCCAAGGTGGGTGTTATCATACATTTCAGTGCGTGGGTCCTCTCATTCGTGATGACGATGATAGCCCGTCAAGGTGGTGTCCTCCATGGGGGAGCAATCAGTCGGGAAGAGTTTTGCGTTGAATCATCTCGTCGATACATCGTTTGCTGGGTCTGCGATGCGGACGACGGAGGGGGTGTGGATGTCTGTTACGCCGACCAAGGATGCTTTGCTCGTTGCGCTCGATTTTGAAGGTCGTTCCCGTCCAGTCTTCCACATCGCTCACTCCACCTCATTCCGGCATGCATTACTTTTCGTCTGTAGGTGTCCACAGTATTGAAAGGTCCGCCCAAGAGGACGCATTGCTCGTTTTGTTTAACACTGCTATCTCTAACTTGGTAAGTAGAACGACGCGGCATGGACCAAGAGGAGGTAGAGATGGTGACCAATCACGTTTGGTGTTGCAGGTGTTATTCCGCAACAATTTCGCGCTCAATCGTGACATAACTGGGCTCTTTCAGTCGTTCCAGTCGAGTTCTACAGTGTTAGATTCAAAGGCGAATCCGTCATTATTCCAGTCGACGCTGGTCATCATCATCAAGGTGCGTCTACCGCGGGGACACCGCAGCACTTGCGCCGACAGGATTCGTCTGAGACGTGTTTCCTTGCTGATTTAGGATGTCGTCGACTCGGACAAGGCCGAAATCGCTAAAGAGTGGGTTGTGTTTTCTTGCAGAGTTACTCACGACAGATATTTTCTCTCCCTAGATTTTCGCTCAAGTTCCAACGCATCGTGCAAGACGAGCAAGAGGCGAATTTCCTTTCTCGGCTTCATGCTGGGAAGTTGAGCATCATTCCTTGGTAAGAACAAGGCGCGCTTGGATGAATCCAAATAATTCTTAGAATTCTCGCTGGTCCCTCACACAGGCCAGTGATTGAGTCACAGGAGTTCTACAAGCTATTCCCTGCCGTGAAGCGACAGTTGGATGAGCAGGTGATCACGCATCCATCGGCCGGGGAGTTTTTGCATTTGATGAAGACATTGATGGCCAAATTAAAGGTGGGGTCGTTTCTCGCAAGAACAGGACATTGCGTGTCTTTGCTCACTCGTAAGCGTGTGCCAGGCGAATGATTGGGGTGCTATGTCTCGTACGAACATGCCCATTTCGCGTGGTTGTGTTATTTGACGAGTTCTGCATTTAGAAACTATGGCGTCTCATCGCGCACAGCTAATTTCGACACTCCTTGCTAACGCGCTTGCCTTTGGATATGCGGAGATTGACCCAGAGCGCGAGCCTCTGAAGGTGAGCCTACACATGACATACCCTGTGCCGGCTATCATACTGACCGTGTCGGTGTAGAATTTGGATACAGACATGCCAGTCGACCTCCCAGATACACCCCACCAACTGTTCATTGGCGGTGGCGGCGATCAATCTGCGTCTCGCGAACCCGTGCTGGCGGTGCTCCGGACAGCCTGGGAGGGCCACGCATCCCGCCAATACATTACCGAAGATGAATGGATTGCAGGTTTGACCCAGCACCTCGAGACTATCGTAAACATCCGGATTGCCCACGTACGTGAATGGTTAGACCAGAACCTATCACGGTTCCAGGCGGTCGGTGGCGGTCGCGGGTGCCACGCGCGCATTGACGAGTTGAAACGTGACTTTGAGAGCTCGATCGTGGACTTGAGGGGAAACGTCCAACTGTGTGGGATAACGTGTGCGGAATGTCAGCTGCGGTGTGTAAAGAGTCGGGTGCACGAGGGTGTGCACGACTGTCAGTCCGCCCATCTCTGCGTGCATGAGTGTGATTTCTGTTTAGCTCTGGAGCAGGAGGAGCATTGGCCGTGTACAATCAGGTGAGTAATGTATGAATTGTGATGTTGTATGTCTGGTGCTGAATACGTTGCGATAGTGCCGGCCACGCGGGGAAACACATGTACGTCTTCGTTGCTTTGGCTGAGCGTGCAGTGGCTCAAACTTTTTTGTAGATGTGTCGCGGACGCGCATTTGTGTGGAAAATTATGCCAATTCGCAGGGAGGTATGGTTGTCAGGATGTATGCGCACAGGTATGTGCTTTCGTTCGAGATGCTGTTCTGACTCTGACGAAATCATAGATGATTGATCACACCGACGAAGAGCATCTCTGCGCGGCTCCAGTCCACGCTTGTGGGAAGGTGAGCCATCGTTGACTGCTTTGAATTTCTTTGCATGTCCATTCTGATGCGCTATGCTCCTTGTAGCCATGCGATCTTTCCGACGTGCAACTGGTCGACGGGAGTGTACACTCATGTCCTGGAACGTGTCGAATCCCAAAGTAACTACCTCTCTTGTGATATCACTTATTTGCATCCCATGCTCGTTTGAAGTGACATCGATCATATCCTCCATCGATGCGATGCACGCTTCTGCTCTATCCCTTGCCAATTGTGCAAACGTCTGTGTGCAGACCAAGATCACATGCATGGTCTTGAGTCGAGCGCGATCCATCTCTGCGGGTGCGTATGATATCGACGCGGCGGTGATATTTGCCTTTGATATATGAATTACAGACTAGAACATTTGTGCACTGCCCTGTGTGCTGCTCGGGGTATATGTGAGATCGAAACGGCGCCACACTCCATTCAGGCAACGTTCACGGGCAGAAACGAAACGTTCCAATATACCAAGGTATGTTGTCCGGTTTCGAGCGCCTTTTCTGGCCCTGAATCCATCCTGCAGTATTCTCAGGGTTTGTTGGAGTTCTTGTAGTGTACCTTCCTGCATTAACCTGACGATATCCCGGAATAACAGTCGCGAAACGCTTGAAATGCATCAAACCGATTCCGCCCGGCACTACGACGCACAAGGGACCTCATAACCACAGCCTGGACAAGAAAGTCGTTCATTTTTGCGAAGCGAAGTATGGATGTCGAATACTTTGTACATGTTTCTTTCCCTCACAGTCATCTAGATGCGAAAACTGTGGTTACTTTTGCACGTTACCTCTTGGTAAGTTGCAAGTACGGACCCGCGATCCTGACATGTGCTCACGACTCGCTCGAAGGTCATCCACAACAAGAACACGAGACGCGGCACGGATCCATGTCGCGTACCCGCTGGACCGTGGAAGGGCCGGACGACGTACCGGTAGAAATCGAAGGGCGCAAGTTCTCCACCAATGACGAAGGTGCACCGATGATGTGTAACCTCGTCTGCTCGGCGATGGGGCGCCACATCCACATCGACTATTGTCGCGCGACCGATGAGGCGGCGTGTCATGGCAACCGGGAGGTACAGCACATGACGAACAAGATGCAGCCTGATCCCAATCGAGCAAAGGACGTACTCACGCACAGTCTGTTCTGGCAACGTAGTGGTGTGTGCCTTTTGGGCGCATTTGCCTTGTCTGATCGATCGTCTGAATTGTCGCTCGACAGGTTTCAAGGACCCGTACTCGAGAGAAGCGCGGGCCAACTTTGCGAAATGGTAGGTTTCCGTTTGGGTTTTCTTTTGGCAAGGATCGACAGTTGACACACATCGAAAGTGATGCGATGTGTGCAGGTACGCGAGTCTCTATGGGCATTTTGCTACCTAGTGGTCGTCTCACGAACATGATTGATAGGTCCCGAACACACAGCTGCTGGGGGCGGTGCAGCAATGCCTTCTTACTGTGTCCTTCCCCTTTTCCATGTGCCGTTAAATCCCAACACATCCGCAAGAGTGGGTTACATCTCGAATGATGGACATCAGTTCGCATGCAGGAATCCGGTCATGATGCAACAAGCCTTCCATGTGTGAGTTCGTCCGCGGTTATGCGCGTAGCAAGAGAAATTGACTCCATTCGGTTTTAACAGTATTTTTGTGGCTGACCAGTAAGTTTCTCTCGGTCTCATTTTTATTCACTGACCGTCCCCGTACGAATAGTTCTAGTTCGATGAGTTCCACTGACAGAAGCCCACTCCCCAATACACCGGCGACTGCTCGAATCAGTGCTCGATCCAACAATCGATATGGCGCAGTGCTCTCGTCGCTGTATAGTTTCTGGACAGCACGCGCAGCCACAATTGCGAACTTGAATGCTGCGCGACGGGACGCATACAGTGTGGTCTTGTTTGACAATGGCGTCGAAACCCCGATTGTGAATGATTTTACGAGTACACCAGATCATCTACTGGGCGCTCTTCTTGGCTTTGGTACTGCTCACGGCACCAACTTTAGTCTCGCGATTCAACAAGCTGAAGCGATCATGGAGCACAGCTGGAGTACCGAAAGGTAAACGTCTGTCTTTGTTCAGTCCCTTTGAATACCATAACACCCATTGGCAGAGTCCCGGTCATTATTTTCCTTTCTGATGGTGAATGTCGTATTGGCGACGACGTCATGCAGGATCTGTGCCGCACGGCCGTTCGACTTGGGTAAAATTGTCATTTGCTCATGGTATCTCGTTCGAGCTGACGGGCGGCGTTCTCTTTCCAAAACGCAGAAAAGCGGTGTCGTTCCATGCGGTGTCGTTCGGTCCGGATGGTTCTTCAAAGTACCTGCGTCGCATGGCCAAAATTGCGCAGGATGCGCAGAACAATGCGCCGAGAGATCCCCTTGCGCCTGCCGCTGCGACTATCCTCTCGTCGTACACAGAAGCGCTCGATACGGTGCGTGCGCGTGTCTCGTCTTCATGGACGCTTGCCGACTTTTGGTTTGCACCATGTTAGGTCCAACTCGCGGAGACGTTCCTGGGTATTGCGGAGTCAATGAGAAAGCCGAGAGGGGCGCTGATGCATTGAGGTGGATATTATTTGTCATATTTTGGTGTTGTATTTGTGAGGTTGTTTGTACGTCCGGGTGTCGCATGTACGTTTATACTTTTCACTTCAGATTGACTGCCCGTAAAGCCTGAGGCCTGAAGGATGATATTGACATACCTCAAAATTCGGGTTGAGACCTCTGTTGGCCGGCATCGGAACGGCTCACCTTCTGACCAGTTTTGGAAGCTTTTCACCATTTTTGGACCACTTACATAATGTCCCTAAGTGCCGCAACACCGTATGAAAGAAGTGTTGCAAATTCCATGTGTGTGACAGGCATTGAAGTTGCACATAACCACATTTCATTTTCTTTGCAATAGACCACCACCATAGCCTAGCGGCCTGGCCTCTTTGAAGTGTCCGTTCCAAGGCGCTATTTGGCTGAGGGTGGCTCACAATGCATCCATTCGACAAACCTCCTGGTCTTAGTAACCTTTTCAATTACGACTCCGACTCCGACGAGGGCTACGTTCCGAGCAAGCTAGACAAAGGCAAACGAAAGGCGGAAGGTGTGTCTCGTGCAGACCGTATCGTCACCGAGACTGAAACAGGTGGC
>JBBPSD010000275.1:0-33041 GCA_038093415.1 Xerocomellus chrysenteron | reverse complement strand
GCGACGAAAAAGGCGAGGGACATGAAGAGAGCATGCAGTGCGATGAGGGCAGGGTAACGTGCAATACTGGGATCGCGATCCTCTATGTCTATGGACCAGTAAGATGGAGGAATGGGAAGATGCCATTGGAGGATCTCAGTCTCGTTGATTTCGGAGATGGGCTGAGCAGAGTGCATATGCATATGTGAATCGTCACGGACATGAATGACGGGACTACGGACGGATGGCGTAGGGGAGGCATGTGCGGATAGGGGCACAAGGAAAAAGAGGGGGAGAAGAGCGAGCGCCGCTGTGGAGGGTCTCATGGGGGCGGGAGAGGGCGATGAATCGGTCACTGGGACTGCTTATGAGGGTTTCGCGATGATGAGGAGCCATGATCTGACACAGCGCAATGACGTCAGCATATCCGTGTTTCTGATCTTGCCTTTTATAGCAAATGGTAATGGCGGGGGCGTCCTACGGTCCCGGATCCAGTTCCAGCGTGAAACAAAACGTTCAACAGGTCCGCCTTCTTCCGCACACAGGTCTTCCTCCGCGGAGCGTACCATCATTATACACAGCGTGATCACCTTGCCGATGGCTCTCTGCCAGCGGTACGGCTTCTTGTCTTTCTAGCGACGACAACGGCATTCTGTCTTACCGCCGGGGTTGGTCAGCCAGGCTGATTAATAAGTCTGATTTGACCAAACACTTGACCAACCACTGGCAGCTGTCTCGTCACACGATCGCTTAAAACCCGATCATGATGTCATTCGGCATCCACTGTATTCGAGTTTTCACCCGCTTGCATGCAGGCGCTTAGTCGTCTCTCATGAGCATCATGTCTGCTACACCTAACAACCCGTTTGGTAGCAGTTTGCCATCTCCAGCGGAGTCAGACCGAGTGATTTGGCTCGAAGAACCTGACGGGTCAATGGCTCTCTGCCAGCGAAGGATACTCTGTGGAACAAGTTAGTAACTAAGCAAGTTGGTCAGTCCGAAGCGAGAGATGATCTAACACTGCCTTGATTATTGCCCAGAATCATGTCCACTCGCGTTTGGGCTCCTTGGGCAGACTAGAGTGTTACCCATGGTCGCTTCTACTGCACGACCACTGCTGCCGCATCTGCATCTTAGTGTGGAGTAGACTTTTTTTTTTTTGGCGTACCGTGTGTCGAGACTCTGGTGTGTCTTTTCTCGACAGATTTCCTGTCGACAGATATTGCGTGCGTATTCTGGACAACTTGAAGCGACGATGTTCAGTGAGCGTTCACAGGTCCTCAGCACTTCTTATTCACTCCATGCAACTGGGCCAACCAATTGTTTGGAACTGCCCATCCATGAATTATCTCCCGTTCGTCCGCTCGGTTGCTTCGGTTGCTTACCCTGTGCTTCCAGCTAGCATGTAGAACAATGCGATGGATGTTTGGTCCTACTTCCTCCGCGAGGGGTGCTCCCCGTCTTATCACCATGATATGTAGGACTTGCCTACATTGCGCTGGTAATCGAACCATGCCCTTGGCAAAATCACTTTCCGGCAGCATTCGAGCCTGTCAATTTTAGAAATAGTCGATGGAAAAAAAAAAAACTCACTCGACGTGTCTTAGACTGAGCAATGTCAAATTTATGAATATGAGAAGTGAGCTGTTTTACAATGCAGATCTAGAGCTAGACTGGTGACCGGTGACCAGCCTGTTATCGGCGGCTTGCCCCAGCGGATTGTTTCTATAGATCGTTTTCACGATCACGTGACCCTCCCTTTTTTGGCAGCTGGTCGTCGGAAGTTGGAATGCCTGGGGTTTCTTACCCGTCGATGCATATGTGCCCTTGTGAATACCACGACTGAAAACGATTTCGACATACAGCCTGGAGGAACTCAAACGCACCTTTGAAGTGCCAATGATCTGCAAAGATTGGGGAGAGTACGTCTCGCTGACAGCAACCTCAATGGTAACGCCCAACGGTCACCAGTCATGCCCAGACCAACCTCCGCGACCTTTGACTTGACTCGGGATCCTGACGGCGAGGAGTGTACTGCCAGTCAACTACATCCGGCGCACAGTGTCTCTTTACGTTGACAAAAGACAACTTTTTCCCGCTGAAGGGAGAGCTCTGATTGGCTGTATGTTTCCAAAATGGGTAAGACCCTGAACTAGCTGTCGCACAACTTTCCAGCAGCTTTTTTGGTTATTGATACATGCTATATGTGACAATCAACAAATACTTAATGAGTGAAATTCAACTTCATCGCTGATGCGCACAGCATGAGAAGACGCTAGAACCGCGTGGAAGCTATTCTTTAGTCTAAAAAAATAATCAATAAATCAAAAGAGAAAAGAGAGCAACGTCTCGCTCAGCAGCACGAGGGATTATTGGTGATACATGGGATTAGGACTAGTATCAACATCGACTAAAGCCACAAAAGGCAAAGGGGGTATATGAGTAGGACATTTCGAGTGTCAAGCCTTCAAGGACAACACCTTTTCAACTTGGTCAGAAGACGCTTCAAAGTGGCAAGATCATGTGGCTCACTCAAGACATCTCGCGACACCCGCTTACTTGTGTCCAGCATCAAGCGGCCGATACGCCCACAGGTTTACTGTTGATAAAACTGTGGGGGGATAGAAACATGGGTGTTGGAAGGATCGTAGGCAGGATTGGGTAGGAGAGGAGGCACGGGCTTGCGATCAGAGAACTTGCGTGTGAGATTCGCACCGCCTTGTGCAGCAGGTTGTGGGGGAGTAGGAGATGGTGCCTGGTATGAAGCAGGGTTCGAAGAAGCGTGATACGCAGTCACAGGGTATTGTCCATAACCCATAGGACCATGATACTCTTGCTGAGGAGCATATGCCGGCTGCATACCATAACCATGATCATGACCCGAGGAACTTCCGCTCAGTCGGTGCTTCTCAATCGAGTTTTCTTGACGTTCATAATGGTCCGTCACGGGGTCAAAGGTGACTGCAGCAGCAAGATCTCTTTCAAGCCGATCACGGCGACGTTTACGAAGGGTCCACATGATGGCGATAAAAATGAGGAAGAGAACAACGACACCAATAAGGGTAAAGACGCCAGCCTCCAAGGAAGGATTCTGCAAGAATGAAGTGGGGGGAGCAGCTGTCGCAGACGCAGCGGGCAGCGTGCTAGTGATATAGACGACGTTGGTACCGTCAGAGGAGGCATAGACGATGTCAGAGGCCGATGGTGTCGGTGTCGGTGTCGGTGTCGGTGTCGGTGTAGGAGTGGTCGACGTGGTCGACCTGCTGGAGGTCGTCGATGATGTCCTGATAGTCTGAGTCGAAGATTATACGAAACTTGGGAGAAACTTACGATGTAGTTGTTTGTATTGAAGAAATTGAGGCGGTTGTCGAGCCAGTCGAACTAGAAGATGAATATGTTAGGGAAGTACTTGATGTCGTAGTAGAAGAAGGTCCCGACGATGGCAAGATGAGAGTCGGAACATCGCCGACGAGACTGGTGAGTATCGCACCAAGGTCCCCTGGGTTCTGTGAGGCCGCAGAAACTGTTGTGCCCTGTTTCGCAGTGCTCGATGTCGAGCCAGGAGGACTGAAGAGAAATGAGAGTTGGGCGTAACCATTCAAAGTAGGGGACTCACTCTAAGCCTTCCAGGACTATACAGTTGGAGGGTGCACTTCGGAAGATGGACACGAAAATTGACACGAGGCACTCACCTCCACTAAGACCCTGCCTTTTACTGAGAAAACGACGGTGGAAGCCATGGTACGGGTCCATAACCAGGCGTTGCCTAAGGAGCGAGAAAAGAGTGACTTGTAAGTTAATCCGATGGAATGTCTTAAACACGACCTAGCGACACCAAATAGAATGGTCGTCGGTTCACAGGCACCAGGCAAAGTTGACGAAGGGAACGGGGAGAAGAGAAAGAGAAGAAAATGCTTGGATCCGAGCTGTTGTAGGAATGCTCTCCCACTCCACGGCTGATCTTGTCATCTCCTCTCCTGTTGGCATCGCGACAACAACTGTCATACAATAATACAATCCAAGCAACGGTACAAATCAGATGCTACAAAATGTCACAAAGAGACCGCCGCCTCTGCGTCTCAACGACCGGCGGACCTCGTCACCAAGCCATAGCTCTCTCCAGCCGTTCTCTCCATGATCTCCCTCAACGGTCCGAGGAGCCGCGTAAAGGACGACGCATCCAGCGCCGCAACTTTGAGCTTGGGTTGACACTGGTCAGCCCGGTGCACTGCACTCACCGTCGCAGCTCTTGGTGCGAGTCGGAGCAAAGATAGCTCTGTCATACACGTCAGCTATATACACGCAGTGCACTAACAAAAAGCTTACCTCCAAAGTAATCTCCTTTCTTGAGCTGACCAACACTGATCTCGCGCCACTCGTCTTCCTCGCATCGCTGCTTTTTGGTGACAATGGCTTCTCCTTCCTCGACGAAGAAAAATGTATCTCCCATCTCACCCTGGTTGACGACTGCCTCTCCGTCAGGGTATACTCTGCTCACAAGTGCGTCCGCGATCTTGCTTCTTTCCCCCGGCTCAAGGGAGGAGAGCAGTGGGACCGTAGATAAAAAGTGCTCGTACATGGTGCGTCGCCTGTGAGCAGCCTTCAAAATGATCGTGCGGAACGTGATACGATCCAGTGCCCACACGGTCGACGGCTCTATAGCTTGTACGGTCGCTGCACGAGGATGCCCATACATCAGGGCAAGCTCCCCGAACGAGTTCCCCGGCTTGCACTCCATGACCTTGCGTCCGTAAACAGGATGGTAACCAGGCTGCAGGAACTTGTCGGTTTGGGATGACATAGTGGAGGATGGGTTGTCCGTAAGCCACGTAGGTGGTAAGGGTTCGGGATGAATGTAACAATAGAAAAGTCCAGATTCGACAACGTAGAAGTATTCCCCTACATCGCCCTGTCGAATGACCACTTCATCTTTGCCCACGTGGCGCTCCTGCATGGCATTCAGCACACCGGTTCCTTGTTCTTCGTCGAGGTCACGAAATATGAAATTATTTGCAATGGACGCTTTGATACGGCGGAGTTGGTCAGGTGTTTTTGGGTAAACAGGTAGAGGATCATCGTGGCCACTATCCACAGCAATCGGTTCTGCGCTAACAGACGTACGACGCGCCAAGATAGTGGCTGAGGGGGCCTGTAGGTAGTCGCTCAGACCCAACGAGAGAGAACTGGACATGGTGGGTGTGGATGTAGCATCATATCGCGCAAAAGAGTTGGACGGATCGGTAGAGAGCGGAGAAGTGGGAGGAAGTTCGCGGCCGTCAAGCGTAAAGGTGGGTGGTCCCATGCCGTTGCCAACACCATTGGAATCGATGGAAAGCAACGCATTCCCGGGGACATTGAGTGTGCCAAAAGGGCTGTGGGAGAAGGTGGTGTGGAACGGAGATACGCGACGTTGGGAAGCGACGTTTGAGAACGGGGAAACGGGCGTCGGGGTTGGGTTACGGGGGACAAGATTGACAGGAGTGTCGACATAGAAATCGACAGGGAGCTGCTCCTGTATGACCGAGAGGCCGCGGTGAGTATTTAGCGCGTCCCGCGTGCGTGTGCGCTGCTCTTCCAAGCGCGACTGAAACCAATTGGCGCAGAACTGGAGGGCATCCTTTGGTTGTGCACGGTGCACATCGCGAGTCAAGTCGGCCACGAGCGAATCAAAGGTCGACATCGTCGTGGACAGCGAGAACGAAGGTGTGCTGCAATGGCTTTGTTCTTATGTATGGGAGTTGCAAAGGTACAACACTCCCACGTTTACACCGTAGTATCCTATACAACAACACATCGACTCATTGGAAACAGTACAGAAGAACTTTGAAACGACGTGCACGACGAGAAAATTTACCGTACAACCAAAGTTGAGGTCATCTGGGATGCTGATACTGTGCCGGATACCCGGCTCCATAGCCCTGCTGGCTGACGTGCGCAGCTTGAGCGTGCGCGTGCGCATGGGCAACTTGTGCTTGTGCCTGTGCCATCGCTTGCGCTTGCACCTGAGCCTGCATACGCGCAGCGTCCTGTGCGGCAAACATCGACGGCGGGTGAGGAGGGTACCCTGGTTGTTGGGGAACGAGTTGTTGTCCTGGCTGCTGAACTATTATTTGCTGTGGTTGCTGTGATTGCTGCTGCTGAACTTGCGTCTGTGGCTGATGGTGGACATGTGGGTGAGGATGAGGGAAGTTAAACTGAGGGGGCGGCATCGATCCAGGTGTCGGAGATGGGCCATACGCAGGGCTGGCCGTAGATGTAAAATAGGGGTGCGATAATGCCTCTGTAGCGGTAATTCTCTTGCTGGGATCAAACTGGAGCAGACGCTCAAGTAGGTCGATCGCTGCCAAGATCAAGTCAGCCGGGGAGCCTTTCGTTCGAAGCAGAAGAAGTACCCTGGGGCGGCGCTTTAGGGAGAACTTGTTGAAAGGATAGTTTGGGGTATTTGGGGTATTGCTTGATGACAACTTCTGGCTTTAGAAACGTTGAGATGACAATAGGAACATAGGATAACTCGACCGCATACAGAATCGGTGGCTATCTTCCTCAGCACGCGGTCGTCCGGGGTGCCTATGATCCGCATGATATGGAGTAGCTGATCTTGGTTGTCGCGGCCACGGAAGAGCGGCACACCCGAGATCATCTCTGCAAATATACAACCGCACGACCAAACATCGATGGAAGTATTATACGTCCGGGAGCCCAAGAGCACGTCGGGAGCGCGGTACCACAGCGTAACAACCTAAATTTGGGGTTCGAAAGAAAATCTGAAGTGCAACATGTCTGGTACATGCCTCGTTTGAGAAAGTGTTGACAGGAACTCCAAAAGCCCGTGCCAATCCAAAGTCGCCCAGCTTGAGTTCCCCTTTGCGATTGATAAGAAGATTCTGGGGCTTGAGATCGCGGTGCAAGACACGGTTCTCGTGACAGAAAGAGGTGCCCTTCAGGAGTTGATACATGAAACTTCGAACCGTCGCGGGTTCGAGAGCGCCGCGGTCGCCGTGTTGATCCATATACTTCTTAAGATCTTGGTCACAATACTCGAATATAAGAACGAGTTTGGTCTCTGTGTGTATAACGTCGTGGAGGCGCACGATGTTGACATGTTTTAACTCCTTCATAAGGGAGATCTCCCGAATAGCAGTCGATGGCGTGCCTTCCTCTGCGTCCAGGTGGATCTCCTTCAAAGCGACGATTTCATTGGTGGTCCTGGAGCGTCCCTGTGTCAAATGCGGTGAGGAGAGGATTCAAGGGCGGGAGGGGGCACGATACCTTGTACACCGTCGCATATGTGCCCTCACCTGTGCCGGGTTTAGTGAACGGAACCATCATCGAAATCAAAGATGGAGTCCATACCCAGTTTCTCTAGCTAGTTTATGTCAGTACGAAAGCATGGCGAGACGATAGGTGTCATGCTCACCTGGATGTAGTTCATGCTGAGATTTGAATCACAAGTAGCTATTGGCTTGCGAGACTACTGCAAGTTCTGTGAAATGGCACCGCCGAAAAGGCGAGCGGATGACTTTGAGCACTGTAGAGGAACGGAACAGAGATCGGCGGGACTGTTGTTGGTTCCCTGGAGGAGTTGTGGAAGCAGCGTGGAAGATACACACTGGATGGCAAACTCACCGATCAGGCAAGACCCACCAAAACAGTTTTAGATAAGTCACGAAGTACTATTGTTTCCAGCACTAGAACTGAACTCGAGGTAAGCGTGGACTCATCCTCGTCAAGGCCCCTTTTTTTTGAAGTGTTGGTCAGGCGGATTGGTCCGCACAATGGACTCTGCACCGAGGTCGAAAAAACCGCGTACAAAATCATCCGCACGGAAAACTAAGGTCCCCCTGCCTTCCGACGAGATACTGGTAGAAAATCACCCCGCGCTTGCGGTGAGTACACGGGAATACTAAGACCATTGTTCCATGTCTTATAGTTTCAGATCGCACCAAAAAATGCTCGTTATACTGAGTCCTCAACATTGGCCATACACGCTGGTACGGAACTCGGACAGGATCAGGCCCTCGAGGATGTCGCAGCTCGCGAAGTAGAGGGAACTCTCGATACCGACCTCGCTGAACTAAGTCTTGGACAGAGGTTGTCAGCTTTGAATGGCGCCGACGCCGAGAACAAGGGCTCAGAATCGGGCAACGACGAACAGTTGGGCGCGTCTTCAAGGCCCGACAGACAACCAGATTCCCCCAATGTCGTACCTGCACATTCGCTTACACGGACACTTATACAAGCTCTACATTCGTCTGATTCACGGCTTTTGGAGACGTGTTTAGCGCACTCTGACACCGCACTCATTCGAAATACCGTGAGACGGCTACCTCCTCAACTTTCGCTACCACTTCTCTTAGCTTGCATGGAGAGGCTAGGGAGAGGTGCAAGAGCTGCGAATATGAAGGGCGGTGGAGGAGGTGCTAGTTCACAGAGAGGCACAGTTCTAATCACTTGGATAAAAACGACGCTCACTGTGCACAGCGGCCATCTTATGACAGTGCGTTTTGAATCGTTCGTCCTCCCTTTAAATTCTCACCCTTTCCAGATGCCAGACCTGGTCGCCAGACTGGCAGGTCTCCATGCTACGCTGACAACGCGATTGGCATTGCATGAAAGTTTGTTGTCCCTGAACGGAAAACTCGATACAGTGTTGTCCCAAATTGAAATGCGATCTTCTTCGGCCCCTGCGTCATTGGCATCAAAAAGCCGCACTCCTGTCCATCCAGACAACGCCCGGCGGCCAACTCGATACGTGGAAGGAGAAAGCGAAGAAGAGGATCAGATGAACATAGAACCCCCGATAGAGAGCGGGGACGAAGAAGGTAGTGTAGAAGACATTGAGTTAGGAGGAGAAAGCGAGGATGGCGAGGATAAGGACGAGGATGAGAGTGAGGGAGGAGAATTTGGCGATGGTAATGAATCCGATGGTAGTGGGCCTCCATTAAATGAATACGCCGAGGAGGATGAGGACGATGACGATGAAAGCGAATAACGATGTCTACATGCACAGTTCTCCACATGTTCTAACCAATTCATCGCAGTTGAGTCGCGTGCAACCAAGAAAGAAGGATATCTCAACATAAATAAATACTGTGAAGTGCACAAATGAAGGTGATAAATACTCCTACTCCTCTATCCAATCATCTTGCCTGACGCGTTCAACGTACCACTTAACCCATACCGCCCGTTGAGCGTGTTGAGTCTGGAGCTGTTGTCTAAACGCAGTCTTCCTTTGCTCTTCTTCGCTCGGTACCTCCCTGTTTCCCGCTTCCACACCCCGCTCTATGACGTTCATTTCCGTACGCAACCGACCTTCCCGCTGACGAAGTGCAACCCTTCTCCGATTATACACCTCTGGGTGTAAAGTAACCACAAGCAGAGAGAGGAAAGACATCGTTTTGTGAAGGAAACTTGGCAGTTCAGGAGTTGTCGTGGGCTGTTGCAGGGGCCAAAGTAGTTTGTTTTCGCAATGGACGTTTGCAAGGGCAAGGCTATCTATGACCCCATTCGATTGCCTGGGTATTGGAGGTCCTTGCACTTGCTGAGTGTCGCGAGTCGGCTCGGTATTCGGAACACGACCTCCTGGTCGCGGAGGGTTGCGGTCTCCAGCATGATCGTTATCTTGAGCAGCGGGAGCAGCATCAGGCGCTCCTCCGGCCTGCGCACCGTTCACATCGAGACCCACCCCATTGCCGCCAGCCCTATCTAATGGTCGTAGAATGACGACGCGAACATGAGTCCACATCTCGTAAATGATCCAAGCAATAAGGCACACTCCAAGTAGGGGCTTCCGTGTGGGGGAAAAGAAATAAAGGAGGAGCACCGTTCGAAAGGCGACCATTAACAAGGGAGCGAGGAGGGCGCGCACGGGTATCTCTCTAAGAACATTTCCTTCGGCACGCTCTGGGATGGCAGGCGCTCCTGTGACGTCCGGCTGAACGGCGGCATCGACGTTGGCATTTGGCACTGCTCGAAGAGGCGGAAGACCAAGGTCTCTGAGGAGGTCGTTCACATGCGGAGGAACGGACGAGGTATTTGGCGCCGAAGAAGTAGGCGTGGGTGGTGGTCGTGATGGAGGCAAAGAAAGGATAGAAAAGGTATATGTGAGAACATTGAGTGCGTGTACCTGCAAGGGAGAGGGTGTACCCCTTGGAGTTAGAAGGGAGAGATATGCTTTGCCGCTATAAGCATGATTAGGACAAAGAGACCTATCATAATGGAATGCTCGCACTCGACGGTGATAATCTCATAGTCGAGGGTATCGGCGGAGGTGGGGCTCGCCATCGGGGAGGTGGCATCCAAGATATCTGGCCAAGTATAACCCAGACGCTCGAGGGCAAGTTTCGCCGCACTCTGCTTGACATCTACATCTTCTGGTGGACTAGGAGCAGCCAACTTAGAGTTGGAAAGCCAACATAGTGCCTGCATGTGCTTGAAGCGTATGAATGCGAGACTGTCGTTCGAGTCTGAGGTAAAAGGGGTGGAGGATGAGTGTTGTTGGGGGCCCATAGGAAAACTCTCTTTGGCTGGATGAGCCACGACACGCGAGGAAGAGGATGTGGTAGCGTCGCCACTTGGTGGATCACTCGTCCAAGCGGACGGTCGCACAGACAGATGGACGGTACGTTGGGCGTCTTGGCGCTAAACGGACAACGGAGGTGAGAACTCTTGACGGGGCGCCTATGCTCTTCTTACCGGCCATAGTTCGCCTATTTTCTCCTGATCATCCAAGCACCGACCGCTCCATATCACGCGCTGGCCCTCCGGTCGGGGACGACCAATGCACACGGAAGATATGGTTTGTTTAACATCAAGCACCGTCGCACTTTCGGGCACTGCTATGTCGAAAGAGTTTGAATATGCGGGCAACTCGACGTGGATGACCACAGTGGGGTCGGACATGGCGGTGGTGACCATCAGTGACAACAAGTGTACTAGTCCTGTATACGTGGAGGTCACGTGCACGATCGAGAGTCAACCCCTATATCCCAGAGAAACTCGAAGCTCTTGTATGCTAGCTCGATCATCTCTGTGACCTGTGTAGTCTCCCCATTTGACCTCGGCCTCATCGTTGTCTCGAATGACTGCCGCCAAGTTTTTAATAGCCCAAACATATTGCCCTGGGGCCCCTTCCGGAGGCCTTCTTGGATACAGATCAGTTCTAGTACACTGTTGTGAGAAGATTGGATTTGGTAGTAATGGCCGTGTTGTTTGCCGCGATGTTTTTGACAGTGCCATAGATTTCTTGAGATTCCTGGCCGTATCTGGGTGCAAAAATGCCACTCACGATGGGCATAGGTTCTTCTTCAAGTTGCGTATCCAGGGAAGCGATCCTTTGGTACCACGAACCATATAGCGTGGCTGCGGTGCCTTCGCGGATAGGATGTGGGAGCGAAGGAACACGGTGAACGGGTTGGAGAAGGGACTTCCGAGGTTGATAAATCGCGAACTGCGGTTGCATTCCCACTTCAGATACATTCTCAGGAGCGAGTACCGAGATTGTGCGTACAATATCGTCGACTTCAGGTTTATTGACACCACGTATGTTCTGGACGAACGCAGTTATTTTGGCTGGTCGGCCGAAGAGCTTTAGAGCTTGATCAAAAAAGTGCAATCCAAAATCGTAAACAGCACCACCATTGTCCTTCCAGGGTGCTCTGATGCCTGGGTGGTATCGATCATAGCTGAAATTCATAGCGGTCATGAGCTGGCCTCCGGCGCCCTGGCATAGTACTTAGAGGGATTCAAATACCAGCAGATTTCCAAGATATTGTGAAGACGAAGGGGGGAGCCTGAGTGCTAAGAGCTTTTAGACTCGGACAAAAATGTGGTTCGAATCCCACCGTCTGTTATGGCATTCATATAGGATAAGATCCTTTGATTTGATATTGCATCGAGCTCCCCCAGGCCTCACCTAGGCAACGGTTTCAGTAACGGGTTTGTTTGTCAACAGGAACTGTTTCGGTGTCAGGGGGTACTGTGGAAAGTGAATGTATACCGTGTTGTCAGCTTCCAGGCCAGCCTTTGCTAAGGTATAGTGAGTATCGTCGGGAGTGCCAACGATGTCGCCAACCACATCTTTGATTGTCCTGTATATCTTGGTTTCGACGCGGAAATGTTCGTTAACTTTACCTTCATGGGATTATGGGTTACGTTCCAACACTACATGAAGAGTGAATAGATCGGGACTCGGAAGAGCAACTTGAACTTGAAGGTAAAGGGATATGAAAGGTAAATCCGGCGAGACCAACACCAAGGATACAAGTTGTGATTGGCGCCGTCGATGGACACCTGATATAGGTGATACTGCAAGCAAGAACGAGAGGGTCTTTGCGCGATCGTCAAGTTTGTATGGACCTCTTCAAACGGCTTTCCTTGGAACGGAACCCGATATCGATGACATCATTAGCACGTGAGTATGTCATTTGACCACGTGATTACGTGTTGAACGTTATTGCAACTGGTTCCGAAGAAGAATCCGAACATTCAACTCATCGGTACGTAGGATTGTATCATTCTCATGTTGTGGTCACTTTCCACCATTCTCCTTCTTGCTGGGCATGCATTTGCACAGTTACCCCTCCCTGGACCTCCTTTCATGCCCCCAAATGCTTCCGCCGGGGCAGTCACCGCTCCCAGTGGTGTCATACCAAATTCCCAATGGTCATCGCTGCTTGGTGATCTTCTCTACTTTTACGAAGCACAACGTAGTGGTATACTACCCGCGAGTAACCGCGTCAAGTGGCGAAACGACAGTGCCCTCTCTGATGGCCAAGATGTCCAACTCAACCTGACAGGCGGGTATTATGATGCAGGAGGTACTGTCTGACTCAGGCGAGAACTCGGAGGCATCGTCTCTTAATTTATCTCACAGATTATATCAAATGTACATTCCCGTTGGTTAGCGTCTTTCCGTCTCGTGTCGATCTCTTTATTCATCTCTGGCTAGTCTTTCACGCTCATGTCAGTATGTTGGGGAGCAACGGATTTTGGCAAGGGTAAGACTCGCGCCTCTGTGATTGTTGCCTCGACCGCAAAGCGTTTGGCGCAGGGTATGACCTAGCAAACCAAACCCCGTATCTTGATGCCATGTTACGTTGGGGCCTAGATTGGCTCATTAAAGTGAGCCGGTTGTCCTTGTTTCTTGAAGACCCCAATTCACATATTCGAAGGCGCATCCAACAAATAATACTCTTTTCGTTCAGATCTCTGATGGTATTGTATCTCTCTCCGCCGTTTTTTCACTCTCTACTCATAGAATTATCTAGTTAATGTAGACAACACCTATTGGGGAGGCGACCAGAACATACCTTATCCACGAACATCGTATCAAATCAATACTACTAGGTAAAGTATTTTGCAAGGGATTTGGTTCTCCATTAGTCCCGAGGACTGACTTTCGGTAGCCCCGGAACAGATGCTGCCGCCGGTGCAGCAGCAGCTTTTGCAGCTTGCTCTAATCTTTACCAGAATCGTATCTTCTCGAATTCCTACTCAGGACCAGCAACACTTCAAAATTCTACGTATGCATCGCTGCTTTTACAGCATGCACAAGCACTATATAATTTCGCTACGAGTGCTAGCAAGATTGAATATCAAAATTCTGTCCCCGCAGCCGGCGATGCGTATCCGTCCTCAGGGTTTGGCGACGAACTTGCTATAGCAGCGCTATTCCTTTCTTGGGCGACAAACTCCTCGTCACTCTATGAAGAAGCACAAACCTACTACTCACAGTACAATCTCTCTGGCTACCAAGGTGTTTTTAACTGGGATACAAAAACCCCTGGAATTCCTGTATTATTCGCGCAGATTGCGCAAGCAAATCCTACTTTCGGCAACATCTCCACTTGGCAGGACCAAGCTGAAACGTACTTCGATGGGGTTGTATACGGGGGCGGAAATGGGTATACCACTACCGGTATGGTGTCTTGATTTATACTTGGGCTGGCATCTCATCAGTCGACAGGGGGTCTTCTATACTACACAGGGGACTCTGACGATGCTAGTCTCAACCCTGCACTCAACGCAGCTATGCTTTTGAACCGATACGTCCCGCTAGCCTCAACGCAGACGAAGAAACAAGACTACTATGTAAATACTCATCGCCGTTCCGTTTCTCTGTGATTGATCGTGGAACCCAGAACTTTGCGAAGAGCCAGGTAGGGTATGCCCTTGGCGACAACCCCATGTCTGGTAGGTGTTGTGTTCGAGCCACTTGAGTAGTCTGTTTCTGATCTATTTGTGCTATTCGCAGTTCCATACATTGTCGGTGTCAACCCCAATTCACCGCAGAACCCGCATTCTGCGATGGCGAGCGGTGGCAGTAATATTAGTGATATCAACAACGATCCTCCTCAAGAAGCTTATGTATTATATGGTGCTGTTGTCGGTGGACCAGACAAGTACGACCGTTACTTTGATATCCGCGCTGACTGGCCGGAAACCGAGGTTCGTTGGTCGTGGTTGGTGGCCGTGTCCAATGCTCAGACCTCCTTTCTAGCCTGCCCTGGATTATAACGCCCCTATGTTGACCCTTGCTGCCATGCACATCCTCAACGATACCTCGGACCCATATTATACATCCTTGCAAGCTGGTACCTACCAGTCCAAACGGCCGCAGGGCATGCCATGCGACGCAGTATACCAAGAGGGCTGCGCTGGCCCACAACTCAGTCAAGTCGGGCAGATCGCAATGGGAGTTGTCGTTGGTCTTGCGGGTGTAGTTATCTTCTCATTGGTTGGGTGGTGGGGCTGGTTAGTATATCGTGGGGGCTATCATACATTCTATTAGTATGACTTTTCTCTTCATCTCAGAGTTTCTTCGCACGTCGCGCATGCGTAAAACCACTTGTACGGATGCGGAGTTGGTGGAGTATGTATTCATTACTTGAAAAAACCCCTGGCCCACTGGATGGCGCGTACTGCGGAACTCGACGGAGCAACAGAAAATTATGGATGACGCAACAACCTATTCCATCGAACAAATCCACATTGAATTACGAATCGTCTCTACATTCCCCACCGATATACTAAAAGGTGTATTCTAAATCACGGTTCCTTGTTAAAATATCGGTCATATGGTTCAATAAACCTATCGAGCAGATGTAAGTAAATCGCCACAAGTAAACGCCGAAGAAATACCTCGAGCACATAACGTTCCTCTTCCTTCAAGGACTCGAGAAACTCGCCAGCCGATTCTCTTGTCAGGTTTTCGTTCTTCACCAAAGCACCTACCAAAGCCTCGTAGACGTCTGGTACGGGCCAAGTGGGCCCACACAGATAGAACACACCGGCCCTATTTTTCAGCATATCCGCCAGTGATCCAGCGTCCTCCAACATCTTGTGTTGGATATAGACCTTCTTGGGGCCATCACGGGAAAATGCCAGACCAGCCTTGGTGATGATCTTGTCAAGAATATAGGACTCTATCTCCTCCCCATAGAGGAATTCTTGGTGTTGGTGACGAGAACCGAAATAGTAATATGTTGGGCCGACATTGATGCCCTGCTGGGATAACCATGCGCGGTGTTGGAGGAAAGCACGGAACGGTGCAGCACCAGTACCGAGACCAGCCATGATAATAGGTTGGGTCGTGTCTGGAGGTAACTATGGCGTGCATCAGGAGTGGAAAGGGGGAATGTTAAGAGTGTTCGCACCTTCATGACACTAGGCTTGATGGAGACAGTCACTTTTTGCCCAATGGTAAGACCGGCAAGATATCTAGTACATTGTCCGTAACGACGACTCCCTGACCGACTATTCAGCACTTTTCAATGATGAAGTAATAAAATATTCACCATTCGGGGCTGTCCACTCAACTGTGACGACCAACAGGTCGACGCGATTGCCTACGACGCTCTGCGCACTTGCTATACTGTAGTGCCGGGGTTTGGTGTCGCCGATCATCTCACAGAGTGACTCAATGCCCGGTTTGGCACTGTGATATCGCTGAAGAACCTCCGCAAAGGTAACCGTGTCCTTCTCGTTGAGCTTCTTGAACGTCGACGAGCCTTCTGGAGAACCAATAAATTGCAAGGCAAGTTTCTGCGCGGGATCGGTAGCATATGGTGCAAGGTCGGCATAGAATGACTTGGGTGGTTCTCCGAAAAGGTCGATCTGTTGTTGAAGAGCCTGGAATATGGTACGGCTGTGCATTTTCTCCCCGCCTTGGATAGGGATGGTGATTACCCGATCGGGATCTACGCCATACCATGCACAAAAGTCCAACACTTCTTCTGCATCGTTCCAGCCGTGTACTCCAAGCGCCTCTCCAATGGCATACTTGAGACCAGTGCCTTCGGTGTTGAACTCGAGGTGGAACACATTACGGTCGTAATCGAGTGGAGTGAGGCGGCGGTTAACGGCACACGTCACCAGATAAGTACGTTCTGCGAGTTCAGGGTGGAGGGAAGGAAGTTGCGGAAACTCTTCAGTTTCCGGTGGGATGGGTAGAAGGGGAGTGAAAGCCGAGGGAAATAGGATGTGCTTGGCAGCCTCATGCCAGGAGGATACCTTTGAACCGTTGTAGACGGTTTGCCCGGAACCGGTATCAACTGCAATGGTATTGAACTCGAAGCGCCTAAGTGCGGGCGAGGTATTTGCGGCTGTATCCAATATGTGGGAGGGGACTTCATGATCTACGGGTAACTCGACTTGAAGAAGCGATTCCCAGGTACGCGCATTGATCTTGGAAAAAGTATCATCGCGCAAGTCGTCGGGAACCTGCCCCAGAGCAAGTCTGCCAACAACAGCCTGGTTGGACACCTTCCCGAGGTATAGCCTCAAGAACGCGAGATAAATTACCAAGCCTTCAGCAGTCTCCCTGGTCACGGTGTCTGTGTATAGTTCTGATGCTATCAACTTTGAGTCGATAGTATATAACCTAAACTTTCGTTGCAGGACCAATTCCAATACTTGAGATGGGAGGTTTCCCAACAATTCAGCGCTCGACCAAGATGTGATGACGAGGACAGCGGAACCCGGTTTGGCGCAGTCCAGGACAGAATGGGACTTGAGCAGGTCAGATTCGATGATACACATGAAATCCGTCGAGCCACTGCCGTTCAATGGCAGTGCTAAAGAGACGGGCAGGAAATTGTCATCGCCTTTCTTTGGGGAGAGGATGATGCGATCCACAGTAATCCCGCCAGCTCTGCTAAAAACGTCATGGTCGGTCAGACGACGTGTGGAAATTCCACGAGAGAATGTATCGGCGACGAGTTGATGGAAGAAAGTGAGTTGGGTCGACGGGGTACTGAGGACGGCAATTTTCGTCCCCGTATTTTCCAGGCGAAGATCGGCGGAAGAGTGATCAAAAAGTGAGCCCAAGTGGGAGCAGAACTGAGTCGGGTCAGAAATGAACTCCTTCCCTTTGTCTGGAGTAACTCGCTGCGCGCGGATCATTGGCCCGGAACGAGTGGGATCGTAGAGAGATGCGAATACATCGGCAAAAAGGGGACCCCGGGTAGTTTCATGAGGTACGTCGTCGAAGACATGGATTTCTTCCGCGGTGGAGGGAATGACTTTCTGGAGTTCATCGGCCGCCCATGGACGGAGGACCCTCACGATCACAACTGCTACCCCCACAGTCCTGGATGCCAAAGCTTTGGCAGTAAGAGCGAGCTGCCCGTTCAAAAGAACAAAGACAATGCGTGCACTCCTGTCGCCGGCGAATTCGAAAGGCGCATAGCCAGCCATGCGGACAGCCTCCGATATAGGCAAGCCGGAAACATCCTTTGAGTGATCTGAAGCAAAATTGTGACCGAGTTCGCGAGCGGCGCTATGGTGATCGAAGATGTGCGCTACGTGCCAATTCTTGAGCTTGTATGCAAGGAGTGCGAGGTCGACTGATTCTTGCGGGGTCGCGGACAGTATGATCGCGAGAGACTCGGGAAAGATGTTGAACGACGTGGAAAGCGAGGCAAGGGTGGGGGAAAGTGCGAATGTGTCTCCTACGGGAGTGGCCGCAGGAACCTGCACGATCAATCTGCTGCGAGAGGAAGCGGGGGGTAAATGGGATAGGGAGGCTGCCATCGCAGCCAGGCCAACCGGGGTAGTGTAGGCGGTCAGAATGGAGCCATTGATCGCATCCTGGCTGGTGCCCTCGGACAAGCGCCCGACGAGACCGAGGCCAGCACCGGCCCTGGTCTGGATGGGGATTACAGGGGCAGAATGGTCGAGAGAGGCTGCCCATGACTTTGTGAGTGTTCCGAAGCCGATCTGTTCGGCGACGTCGTAGACATAGACAGCAGAGCTGACTGTAGCGCGGGAGGCGAAGAACTCGACGAGATCTGAGGCGGAGGAGAGTTGGGAGGGACCACCGGGGAGGTCGGGTTTGAGGTCGTCGGAGGGGGCGACGAGGGTAGGGGAAGGAGATGATGGCGTGGCGGAACCCGAGGCCATTGGGAGTGTTTGAGATGCCCGCCTCCAAATTTTCGAGCCATTTTGAAGAGCCCGCGTGTGGGACACGATTGTGCCATGGTCGTGCAATACCGGATCACGTGCCAACGGAACGGAGGATTGGTCATGACACATCGGCCTTGGCCGGAGCTTTGTCATTTTTCACCAGCCAATTACACTGTGTACAATACTCTCACACCCGGTCTACTCCCGTACCGTGTTGAACAATCGGTCACCCTGTGTCGACAACATCAATGATGATCAGACCAGCTGTGCTTGCAACTCACAGTGTCCCCGAGTCCAGGCGAGATTAGTCCATCTTGAGTCAGGTTCGGGTCCACAGCGGCAACCCAGATCTGGCGCAAACGCCTCAGTCGACCGGCCAAGAATGACAGGCGAATTGGACAGTCACCTCGAGATCGGGATGGCTGTCCTCAATGTGCTTAAGGCCGGGCTCTGACCCGAGCACAACGAGTAGCCTTATCTTGCTCACTGTGTCGCGTGACTTCCGGTACGGATGTCGGGACAACCACTACTCACAAGGAATTCCCCAGTCAAGCAACATGGACAAGGCAGCACATGCAGTCCCACCCGTAGCAACGAGCGGGTCCAAGAGAAAGACTGTATCAACTGGCGGGACAGATGGCAACTTGGAATAATCTGCAAATCCGGCCTCAGCATTAAGAAGTAACTCTGCAGTAGCGTAGATACGCACATTCAACTGGCTGCAGGCTAACTTTCTCCCGGAATAGGCCAAGGTGGTAAACTGGTGCTGCACTGCGCGTCCATGCATAGATCACAAGAACGGTATGAGACCCCTTCCACGGCGTGGCTGTTTCACGTACGGGAAAAGTTTCAGAAGCGCATCTGCCATACCCAAGCCAGCCCTGAGAATTGGTGTCAGGCCAATTCGCGGTTTGATGACAGTCCCCGTGAATGGTCCAACGGGAGTTTGCTATCGGCGGCCGTCAGCACGGAGTCAGCACGTAGATCAGATCAGAACCGCGCTCACCCCATGGAATGGCTCCTGCTCAAGATCTCTTGATGCCTCCACTCCCAAGATAAAACTGATGTCGTGGATACCCTGCACATGCCTCAGCTGGTGTTGTCGTT
Source organism: Xerocomellus chrysenteron (assembly GCA_038093415.1). Lineage (NCBI taxonomy): Eukaryota > Fungi > Basidiomycota > Agaricomycetes > Boletales > Boletaceae > Xerocomellus > Xerocomellus chrysenteron. The sequence goes on along the minus strand of JBBPSD010000275.1, from coordinate 13,550 downwards.
TGGTGTAGTACGACCCACCTCACGGAAATCCTTAGCATTGGTCGTCGTCAACCGGAGTTGCGACAAGCGTGCATTGATGACAGGGTGTGATAAAGTATGTCGTTTGCCTGGCATCACGATCAATTGAAGACAAGTGTTGCAAAGACAAAGTCCAATAACGTGCATTCCCATATTAGGCGACACCTTATCAGCATAATCTCAGAGTACAGGCTCATCGTCTCTTATACTCGCAAGACTTCAAAACGCGACCACGAGACACAAGCCCTGTCCACTCCTGCTCTGAAATTACCGTTCTCGCTACTTTTTTGAACTGAAAAAGCGTAAAGTGGCTGTTGCGATCGTCCTGTGAATTGTGTCACCCATTGGCAACCAACGGCAGGACAACGACTACCTTGCTCTGAAACTTGAAGCCAATGGCGCTGACCAACGAGGTGAAGTCATCCACACTCGTAAAGCGGCTCGCAACCTCGGCGATCATCAACTCACCCCTGTCGGCTCCGTAAGTGTCCCAATTTAGCAAGGTCATGATACGCTGCGCACCCCGGTCGAAGGATTCTCCAAGCCTCACTTATGCATTTGGGCCAGTTGATACTCATGAGGCTGAGCGCACACACCACCACATCAACGACTTGAGCCTCGCCCTGGATGGCAGCTGCGGATTGTGGTCCAGAACCCGGCAACGGCACCCGAGAACAAATGTCCGCCTCGATTACATAGGCCCCATCAGAAACCAGATCGAATGACAAGACGGTAAAGTTCTTCGTGAGAAGAGCCCGGGCAAGTGCAGCATCCCCACATCCCAAGTCTGCGATCACTGTTTTGGTAGGATATGATGATAATTCTGAAATGTAGTGCGAGACTGGATTTGATGGCCAAGATTGCACTTGATGTCTGAACCCGACATGGTACTGCATCTAGATGAGCTTGCGCCAAGGTCGTAATCGTTCGCACTAACGTCTTCGAAATTTTTGGGATCCTCCTTCATCATCTTGACTGCTTCAAGACTACTTGACTTGTACAAAGCTTCATTCAACAGTCTAGGTCATCGGACAGGTCAACCCAATGGATCTCCGTACATTCAAGGACAAACCTGAAGCGAGCCCCATCCAAACTTTTCCTTAAACTCCGCTGAAGTGGGGTTAGACTACCCGTCTCCTGAACAGCGACAGAATGCTTGGGTATGTCCGTGGGCTGAACTACACGCTTCGCGTTTTTCTTCCTTGCCTTCTTACTTGGCAACGCGGCTGTGTTGGAAGTGGTGGATGGGTCTTCCGCCGAAGGGACTGAAGCTTTTGTCCAGCTATGCGGCTTGCCATGGGGATGGAGGTCCTCTCCACGCTGATCACGGCGAGAAGGTTGGGATGTGGGCTTGTTAACATTTTTCTTTTTCTTTTTCTTCGATGACGGTCCATCGCCTGCGTCGTCAGCGCCGCCACCGAGGGAATCTATCAGTTTGTCGAGGTTGACCTGGGCATTCCGGAGTAGATCCTGCTCTTCCGAACTGGCAGCGTGCTTGCGCTTCTTTGACTGGCGCTGGGTAGAGACTGGGGCGGATGGCACAGACCAGCCGGGAACGTCGAACAGGGCTGGCATTGGGTGCACGGTTTAGTCCAAGTAATTTCCGAGTCCGCGAAAATTAGTTTAAACAGCCATCACGTTGCCGTGACGTAGTAGTAGTCATTGGATTTGTCGCTGGTCGATTCGTGTCGAAATTCTGAGACAAAGGGTACGTATCGTTTCTCCATGATAACGTGAACGCGGACGCCGCGTTTCGACAGCTCGTCATCGACGCCCGCACGAGTCGTACACGCCTGGACCTCACCAAGCCCCTATCAGTGGCTCACGCATCGTGTCGTATGGCAGGTATAAAGAGACCTTCGTCGCAGCTTGAACCCGAGCTTCAAGTTCCATCCCTTCCATCCGAGCCAATGGACGGAGCGTGGAACAGGGAGATTGCACCACCCTTGGCAGGTTCAGTACAGAAGAAATTCAAAATGGGCAACTCCCATCTTGGAGTGTCGTCTGCTTTTGGCCCGTCATCCCAGAATGCCATGCATTCTGTGTTGGATCCTCATGCGCCTAGTTTGCGCCCTTCACAGGTATTCGCACATCGACCTGATCGGTTAATAATGTACCTCTGATTCAATTGCAGAACGGCGATGCCACCTCGACTTCGATATTCGCAAGCGGCGGGCCTGGGTCCATCAGATATACATCCCCTTCTTCGGTTGGGGCGGCAACGGTGGATGATTCTCTTCATCCTCGCCTTTTTATATTACTGAGTTGATCCAGCTGCCGGTCTCTACCTCCACCACGAATCCAGCGACAACCATAGAAATGGGTTTTCCAAAGAGTACCGCGCATATTGCCTCATACGTGCGTCCCTTTGTTGTCGACACGATGCGGCTAGCTGATAGGGTTGGACGATGTGTTTTCGCTCGGTCGTGTTTCTTCTAGAACTCAGAAAACAATATGAACGGCCCCGTATCATCTCTACTCCCTCCGGACCCGGGGTCTGTCTACGTGCGTATCTGAAACGTTTATGTCGAACGCATCTCTTAAATATGCGGGTTTCAGGAAGAGCTTACCCTCCTTCATGACGGCGCAAACGACGCCCAGGGTCGCAGTCGGGAGCACGAGCTCCGAACTGCGCCTATAGTTACCCGTGATGCCTACGTTGCTGCGGGATACCGCGATAACATGACTCAGTATGGTGTCCTGGGACGCGCATTGCAAATATTGTATGTCGGTGCAGGGTTCCAGATTCTTGCCTGATATATTATATTTTTAGCAATAAATCTCAGGCGTACTCGCCGATAGACCCACGCCTATATATCAACACAGTGAGAGAAATATCCATTTATCTTCAAAAAGCTCAACTTCGCTTGCGGATTACAGAATGCGCCATTCTCCGCAGTCGTATGTGGTGTGCAGGGATCCGGAAAGTCGCATACAGTTTCTATCCTGTTGGAGAGCATGTTTATTCCGAACGTGCGTCCTCTTGGCTTCTTGCAGAAGCCACTTTCGGGCCTGGTGCTTCACTTCGGCGAAGGAGGGCCTAGCGCCAGGCCCAGCGAAGCTGCCTGGGTAGCTTTGTCTGATATACCTAAAGTCCACACTCCTAGAGTCAGAGTGTATGTTTCACGGTCGTCGCTTAAGACGATGACGGCTGTGTATGCCCCTCTCGGGGCGCGGGTAACGGTGGAACCCCTTCTCCTCAAAAAGGATGAGCTCGATGCTCAGGCATTCCTGTCAATGATGGCAGTCGGATCATCCGAGTCCGCTCCGCTTTACATCCAAGGGGTCCTTGTAAGTGAACATTTTGTTCCGTTATCTGTCGAGACTGATCAGTTCCAGTCGATTCTTAGAGATCTGGGGGAAGATTTTTCGTATGATAAATTCATGAAACGACTAGAGGGCAAGAAAGAGTCGTTCAACCCAGCTCAGCTGACCGGCCTGGAACAACGTATGGCCTTGCTAACGTCTTTCCTGGATACGCGCCCCAATTCCATTCCACGAACCGAACGATTTGCAGCTGGACAGCTCACCATCGTTGACCTTTCCGATCCTTTCATTGATCCGGCCTCGGCATGCGGATTGTTCGAGATTATTACTCGCCTCTTTGTCCGGGCCGAAGTCGGAACCGGTAAGGTGCTCGTCGTGGACGAAGCTCACAAAGTACGTGACAATGAACGATCTCAGGCTCTATCCGTTGCTCACGAACGCTCCCCGTCTCTAGTATCTGTCTCCACACAAGACTGTATCAGGACTCACAAAGTGCTTGTTGACGCTGTCGCGCGAGCAAAGGCATCTCGCTATGCGTTTAATCATCAGCACCCAAGGCAAGCGTCCCGTTCCCATTACAGTCGCGATTGCCCCCTTCTCAATATTCGTCCCTAGAACCAACCGTCGTTCCCCCAGTTCTCCTCGATCTCTGTACCGTCGCTATATTGCATCGATTCTCCTCCCCGTCTTGGTGGGAGCACCTCGCGAAACACGTCTCCGCCGACATCTCTGCAGATGACGCGTTTGACCGCGTGGTCAGACTTGAGGTGAGACTCTATACACAGGGACTTTATTGGCGCTGAATCAGCTGGCACGTTGTACAGACCGGGGAGGCTATCGTGCTCGCACCTTCTGGATTCGGTGTATTTCCGGACGGACCGCAAGCATCGGTGACTCAAGGTGCTCAGAGGACTGTCCAAATTCCGAAGTTGAACCAGTTCGGAAGGCGATATATATTGATGAAGACACGCCGCCGCGTCACAAAGGACGGGGGTGCCTCCATACTCGTTATAGAGGATTGAGGGTGCTATTATTTAAGACCATGTACCATGTTTCTATAGAAGTTTGGCTTACTCCCATCGTCGTACGTGCCTTGCGTGATCTGACACCGTGTTCATCGCAAGGCGTACATGATATACAGGCTAGGTACAACACAACAATATTAATGATATGGGGTAGAATACAGCGTGTGGGGTTCAATAACTTGGCCGCAAGATCATGTCCTTGGCCATATTACACTACGCACGGTTATATCGTTCTGAGGGAGAAGAGTACGGCATGCAAATGAGAAAGATGTGCATCGCAAAGAGGTATGAAACCCATCTGGTGGGCTCCAGAACGATCCGAACAGTGTGACAGCAATCACACGGAAATGGGAATGCTGGGAATGAGCCGTCAAATGACTAGCTCGAAATAACATCCATTGGAGGGCAGGTCGGATGAAGGCTGGGACGAGCGCACTATTCGACACGCATCGGGCTTCCTGGAGGAATCATCTTCTGCGCTATAGGATTAGCGACGTCTATTGCCGTCTTCTTGTTGCGACGGCCGAGCAGCGTTGCGTTGTCTATGTCCAACTCGAACCCTCTCGGGTCTCCAGCACGGCGGCCGCGATCGCGGGGTCCGGCTCGCCCGTCCCATAGGTTCTTCGCCGGGACAACATTCACAACTGCAGGTACATCCGCCTTTCGAGCTGCGACCACCTTTGTGTCTGCTGGAGCCCCACCATTAGCTTGTCCTCGTCGATGGCGAGCCTCGTTGAGTAGGCTTTCGTCATCCGCATCGCCTTCTTCATCGTCCTCGTTGAGCCCATGCAAAAACCCTCTTGCTCCTGCACCGCCTCGTCCGTTGTAGGCGCGGCGGCGTGCCCCTTCTTCTTCCATTCGGTGGACCGCATATGTGATGTCGAAGGCTTCCTTCAAGGTCGCCAACCCGGGGGAGCGTGTTGACTCGACTCCACCATGTGCAGCGGTCAAGAGGGGTGAGTCAAGAGGTGGAGTTCGGGGATAAGCGTTGGGTGTTGGCAGAGGTAGCGGAACCGGAGCTGTGCTACACCAAGGATGCGCCAGGAACTCATCTATGGTATATCGTTGAGCTGGATCCACACAAAGCAGGTGCTCTATAAGATCCTTGGCTAGAAATGCAATGAGATTGACGATTCCATGTCTGAAAGTTACGAATATACCTGGATGACTGATGTGATCCCAGAAAGGGCTCAAAAACGTATAATATCCTCTGGCGACTTTTTCGGTCAGAACATTTATGCTTTCGTCATAAAAAGGAGGAAATCCGCAAAGGAGCGTGTAGAGAACGCATCCAAGTGCCCACATGTCGACACTTTTCGAATAACGTTCATCCTTGACGATTTCAGGAGCGGTGTAGCCAACGGTCCCGCATGGCGTCATGGTTTCCTCGTTCCAAACTACTTTCGATAAGCCGAAGTCTGCGATCTTGACTCGCCCGATTCCACCACCACCGACTCCGGGTATGTATTCGCCCTCATCTTCCTTGTCCTCATCATACGGACGTCGTATGACCATCTTAGAGGGGATTATGGGTCTCCGTTCGAAGAGCAGATTCTCTGGTTTGATATCCCTATACAAACCGGAAGAGTTAATAATAATGGTGAGGGCAACGTCAATTTTTGGAGGCTCACCGATGCACCACTCCGCGCTCCTCGTGCAGATATCGGATGCCTTGTGCAACTTGAAGAATGACGTGCCTTGCAAGACTTTCGCTGAAGTAGGTGAGTTTAACAATCTGGTGGAACAGTTCCCCCCCTTCCATGACTAAAGATATGCGTGGGCCGAGACTGCCGAATCGGATAAGCATAGCTGCTTACGTTCGAGAACAAGGAAGTAATGATCCGGTGATTCGGAAAACGAGATTAACTTGACTATTGATGGGTGGTTCGTACCGCGCATTATTTGGACCTCTGGGAATCATTAAGGACTCATTCTCGTCTCCGACATGTTGAACGTACCCTTAAGAATATTTGCACGCTTGAGGCAGAGAAAGTATGATTAGCGCCACAGTATCAGATTCGGAACAAAAATTAAAGATGTCACCTCTGTGACGCGCGGCTTTTTCTTAAACTGGGAGCTGAGATATTTTTCGCCGGCCTTACAGAGGGACGATATGTGGCATGGGTCATATGTGCGTGGGCGGGGATCGGGAAGGATGGTAGAGGGGGGAGTGGGAAGTGGGGTGATATGAACTACTGGAGCACGGTCTCGGGTACGGGTACTTACCTGTGATGCGTTTAGTTCGTGCTTTCGAACTACTTTGACTGAGCAAGACATTTAGGCAAGGGAATGAGCTGACACCTGTATTGGTGTGCTCACCAGCTACTTTTTCACCCGTCGAAAGGTCGATCGCCTTGTAGACGGTCGAGAAAGCACCACTAAAACGCCATTGTTATTTTAGTCCACCAGATACGTGTACAGTAAATACTGACTCTCCCATCTGAGCTACGAGCTTGAAGTTCTCGAGTCCCTTATACGTGGGCAAGTTTGACTTTGGGTGGTGTCCATCCGATGCGGCAACCATCTCTCGTTTCGTACCGGCTTCGGGAGAAGGGTGGGAATGTGTGGGCTGCTCTATGGGAGGTATCGCGGGCTCCGAGTGCTGAGGCTGCGTGGTGGTATTCTGAGATGCCTGCGACGGCGACTTTGTGTGTACCTGCGTGTCCGAGTGTTGACGAGGATTTTGGTGTTTACGGATGAGATCTGGCCGACGTGGATTCAGAGGTTGGGGTCGGAGTTAGATTGCGGCCTTCCAAATGGGTGAGGGCAGACGTACTCTTGAAAGCGGTTACGACGGCGGGCATTGTCAACGCTGTCGACGACGATGACGACGCTGAACGTAGAGGGAGGAGTGAGGAGGGCGGAAAACTGGGGGAGATGTGCACTCCACGTCCTTTTTGTCATTTCAGACTGTTGGAGCTCCGCTGCCTGACGTCATACACCCGTTCTCACCTCCGTTCCTTTTTTTGGAGAGTGATGTAATCCGCATAAAATAATTTGAATCGTCGAGTCTAGACCATACATGATAGCGGTCACCGTGTGTACATTACATAGAAAGTATTCGTATTCCAAGTATTCGACAATCTCCTGCATCACTCTCCCTCCCGGTGTGCCGCTCGGTCTCTCGGTGGTGTGTGTGCCATTATCATGTTTTGCACAGGCGTGTACCCCACCATACTCATCGCGCTTTGCTTGTGCCTGAGTACCGGGATCTCGCGCGCACCTACTTTCGGTGGTCCTTGAGCTGGATGGTTTTGTGCCACCAGCGAACTAACTCCATCGATCCTCGAGGCCACCTGCCGCCTGCCTCCTGGATCACGCCGTTCTTCATCGTGTACCGATTCGCTCGTAATTCCATTTGGACCACTCGCGATGACGAATACTCCTGCAAACGTAGTGGCACAGCCATAGAGAAACGTCAACATTTCGTGGAATGAGGCTCGTCGGAAGTCGCCATATAGGACCGCAGATCCGACGATGGCAGACAGTGTGAAAAGTACAAATTGAGTTGGAATGACAATCTTGGAGTCAAAACGTTTCAACGCCCGGTTGAGATATCGGATCTGAAGGACACCTGTGATGACAAGTACCTACAAACGGCGATCAGCGCAAGGCCCATGTGCAGAGTGACTGGGCTGACGGCTAGGATGGGGTACGTAACCCATTCAGTCACCATCTTCACCCATTCCTTTGTCAGAAGCGTGGATATCGCTTTGGTCGCTAACACCGTAAAGCCGCCTGCCAAGAGAGTTAACCCGCGATCAAATCGCGAAAATTCACGACACCCTACCAAAGATAGCACATAAACCAATGTCGACCACAACCACGCGCCTCCCCATGCTACCTTCACTAAGACCACCAAGGATGACAGCAGCCACCAAGTATATGATCGAAAAGATCACAAAGGGGCGCTGGGTTATCGCCTCAACCAGAGCATCGGGTGTCAGCACGGGTGGTGGACCGTCCGATGATGGAGAGGAAAGTACCACCGTTGTCGCCCCGATGACGGCAAGTAGGATCCCGAATATGTCACGCTATGTGTGCTTATTAAGGCCCCATTCCTGGGTCGCACTGAATCGACTTTACCGGGCGGAAGCGTTCGTTTAGAAGCAAAGGAGCGAAGAAGCAATTCGCAACCAAAGCAAACTAGAAGCGTAATTAAGGGTATGGTCACGTTGACAGAGTGAGTTAAGCGTCTCACCGTCCCAAGTGGCGCAACGAGCGAAGCAGGTGCAAACGCGTAAGAAATGAAGTTTCCAGTTTCGCCAATGTTCATCAGAATGAAACCGGACCACCTATGTGAACGAGATGGGTCAAAGATTCAAAAATCACGAGTGACGAACCATAGTTTCGAGTGTAGGTAGTCGCTCTCTTTTCCATCCTCGATCGTGTTAGAGGCTTTCCCTTTGCTTTGATGGTTCGTACGTGTGTTTCGTTGGGGAAAGACGTCTTCTACCGGTATAGCAGAGCTATCTGAAAGATGTCCACGACCATTCAACGAATCCGAGGAATCATCCCCAAGCATTAACCGCAGAGGTGAAAAGCGCGAAACGAAGGAACGTTTTCGCTGATGCCGTCTGGACCGCGCAGTATTGCTGCTCCTCCGGCTTCTAGCATCATCTACAGCGACAGGAACGTCATATTGGGCCAAACCATAGGTCGATGGAGGAGGTTGGCTGGTGGATCGGTGGATGAGTGGCTGCGTCTCGAACTGGTTGTTCTCTTCCAAGGCCGGCTGGGGTGCGCCAAAACGAGTGGCAGTGTCAGAATGGGTAATCCTTGCGCTCGTGTTGCGCCCTGGCGGTCTGCTCTCCCTTTCCACGTCCGATAGATTGTTTTGGCGCCCGCGGTCGAGTCTTAGATGGGCAAGCTTTTGGAGGTTAAGGGCCAGGGAGATGAGCAGATTGCCAGCAACCGCCACGCTGATTCCGATGACGGTCTGGAGGGTGAGGTGGGGTAGGACGATTCCAGGATCGTCCACGGGGACCCAGGACATGGAGGATATGTGTGAGGACCGTCTTCGTGCTGAAATGTCTCGGCTTGTGTATGATGAGTCGCCCATTATGGAAGGTCTTTCTCACACATGCTCGTCCATATGCATACGGGTTCAGTCGAGCACGCGGTACAATCATACGGTCATGCGCGCCCAACACACTGCACACTCGTTTCCCGCCTTTCCTGTTTATTCCTGTGCATTCATCGCCGATGATCAAGTCCTCGTCGGTGCCGGAGGCGGCGCTTCAAGGACAGGAATAAAGAACAAACTAGTATGTCGACCGTGCGCCAGGATCGTCCATTCACCCACCCTCGACTAGAGACTATTCCGTGTATCTGATGACAGACAGCTGCACATTCTCGGCGAGCTGGAACTCGACAAGGACGAGGACGCGCCAATGAGCATGGCAGCTCATCCCCAGGTAGCGCATACTCGACACATCCTCGGATTTTCAGTAACGCATGGTTGCAGAGCAGGACTCTCGTATGTGGTATAAATAGCGGCGAAGAAAGGGTGGAGAAAGGGGAGAATGATAATTGTAGAAAGTTTTCAGTGAGCACAGACGAACACAAGTACGTCTCCCAATCTACCCATTGTTCGCCGTTAACTTCGTGGCCAAGGTTCACACAACTTGCGACGTGCAGTACGCTCACCTCTGGCAACTTAGATGATTATCAGGTTCGCATTTTAACCACCACAGACAAATATCGTATCAACCCGACCCACAGCGCGTGACTGTCCTCTCACCGAATGGCAAATATCTAGTTATTGCTGGCGCTCGTGATGTAACACGTTCCTCATTCGTACTTGACAACCCATCTCAACCCAACCCTTCAGTTCTCTCTCCTCGACTACGACTCCCTTTTGCCCGTGGTCCCCTCAATACGCGTCAGCAAAGGAGAAATATACGATGCGACTCTCTCGGCATCGCACGTACGTCAACCCCCTTCACGTACCCGTTGCTTCCTTAGACATCCTATCGTTCCAGCTCTTTCTCGCTACTAGTTCAGGGCTTTTGGTGTATGCTCTCCCTACTCACGTGGATAGCGACGAGTCGGATAATAAAGAGCTTGACGTGATTCAAACTATCGATCTTCCCTCGATATCCGGAGTCCCCTCTCAATCGAACATTACGTTTCGCGCTGCACGGTGAGTCCACACGTGCAACCCACTCTATTATAGTCACCGTTTCTGTAGGTTACACCCCACCCGCCAGGACACGTTGTATTCCGTGGTCAATGTGACCCTGCCTCGTGTGAAGCGCGAAAAGCTTGCCAAGAAGCGAGCATACGTTCTAAAGTGGAAGATTACCGCAAAAGACGGTCCCTTCGACGTTTCCGTAGAAACGATCAGGAAAGTCTGTGATGGTAACCTGACGTGCTTTGATGTGAGGTGTGTTTGCTTCTTTGACACATGTAGACCAGCAGGCCCACTAAAGTTTCACAGCTCGGACGGCAGGCTACTTGCGTTCGGTGCTTCTGACTACAGTCTCGCTGTTTTGGACTCGAATACTTTGACAGTGAGCCAGACTGTACAGACTGTCTGCACTATGACACTAACAGGCCGAAACTGTTAGCCATTGTTGTCCATCTTGAAAGCACACGAGTTCCCAGTCACCACCCTTCGATTCAGTCCTTCCTCAAAGCTGCTCGTGTCAGGTGGCGTTGACAGCTCCATACGCGTGGTCAGCATTCCTGAAGTCATCGGGGGTCAATGTTAGTGCTTTCTCCTGCCCTTCTTCCTTGTGTTAACATCGTGTTGCTTACCAGCATGGAGCACCATCATCCTCATTATCATTGCTGTAGTAATCATTATTATCGCTGTCCTGATGCAGCGGTGAGCGTGTTACCTGTGAAGTACACTGCAGCTTAGTTTTGGGTTCATCTCGTCGCTCCTTGTATTTATGATACATATTAGTTCGCCCTAGACTACACCCAGGCTGGTCGATACAGTTCGGTCGAATTTGATCAATCGTAATCCTCCTCCTCCACCAGTTTTCGCTTGACACCACTGGAAGGTGTGCTGGTTGTCTGTACCTCCTCCATCGCTTCGTCTGCATTGCTTTCTTCATCTTCGTCATCCCCACCTCCTCCAAACAAATCCGCTTCTTCTCCATTCTCGCTGCCCTCTTCCGGTGCTTCGCCTGCTATGATTGGCCCAGGCGTCCCTCCCATCTCGACATCGGCGGGGGTTATCGGCGCGTTCGTGACCGGAATCGTAGCGGGCACCATGTCCGCGTCGTCCTCCTCGTCCTCTTGCGCCGTTGGCGCCTCTTCTTCCTCGTCCTCGTCTATCTCTTCTACTTCCTCGTCGTACAGCTTGACAGTCGGCGGAGGCTTGTTTGGTACGAGGTCAAAGTCGACGGACGTCAACGTTTCCGAGGACGATGGGAGCCGGACCCCAAAGACTTCCGGGACCGCAGGAAGGGGCGTCGCGTTCGTTTGCGATGCGAGGGACATGAGATACTAGAACCGGGCGTGAGCGGGATCGTGGACAACTGTGTTCGTGACGCACCTCCTTGGGCACGCGGCCTCCAAACTCCCATCCAACGCGTGCCTGCACCGCCAGGACGATGTCGTCCATCTCGATTTTGGACGCGCCAGAGCGTCCGGCGTGTTCGGCGTACACTTGTGCATCCGACAACACTTGGGTCGTGTAGCGATGCGCAAACTCGAGGAGCTGGTGGAGAACGCCCGGTTGGGCATCCTGAACGGTGGGGGTTGAGGCGAGGAAGAGAGCGATCGCTCTGGCTGTGGGCGGAAGTGTTTCAGAGGGCGCTTGGATGCCTTGAGGTCGAGACATGTCAGTACTAATAGTGTGAGAATAAAACGACGACTACAAAATATTAGAGTGCAACGTATCGACGTAGAACAAGTAACGACAAAGGGAGACGGATACAGAAAACCAGGGAACGAATTTCGTAGAGATCTAGAATATAATCCGATATCTCCACCCACATACAGACAATCCAGTATTAGAACATCAATCAGCATACAAGACGTGTTTCTCTGCACTTTCTAGCCAGCCGCGCAAGTCGTGGTCACCCCCGAGTCCTATGAACTCGTGGTGGAGACTGTCGCGGTACCGCAGATTGGATATGCTCGTGCCGAGGCGAGCCTGGACCTTGCTCATGAGCTCAGAGTGTGTCACCTTGGGATGAACGCGAATTGCGATCAAGTCATCAGTGACACGGTCGAAAATCTTGATCTTGACAAAGGCAATCTGAGGATTGCCTGCAGACATGCGGGGTGCATTCAGGGTAGTGGCTGTGGAATGTGAACGCGAGCGGGATGTGACGGATGGTTGAGACGAGTGCAGCGACGATGGTGACGACGTCGCATAGTCGGGCCATTGACTATTTGAGATGGCTGATCCACGCGATGCCCGCAAAGCATTCGTGTGACCATTTGATCGTTCACCGTGCGGCGTTGGGGTTTCCCCGCTTTGATACAGGAGCGCATCTGTCTGACGAATATGAGTGTGTGTATCGGACCGTTGGTGGGCAGCACCGGTGGCTTTCGAGTAGGAATGCGAAGGGGGAGTGTGCTCCTCCCCATAGTCCGAACCGTCGCTGCGTTCGTCCCTGTCGGACAGTTTCATCTCGCCAAGTGTGTCGCGAACTTCTTGTTCGAATTCGCGTGTGACCAAGTCACCATGCGCGACCCCTGCAGGGGCCTGTTCTCCGCCATCGGAGAATAGTGCGCTAATTTCCTCGTACCGAGGTTCGATGTTGTTCTCTACATCGCCTGGTTTCAGAGCAAGGAAGGTGCGAATAAGTTGGTGCTCCAAGACGTAGGAGGCGCCAACGGAATTCAAGTCGCAAAGCTTGCGGATGTATTGGTCCAGCTCGAGCCGTCGCACGGCGGTGACTTCATCGTCAACTTTCTCGGCAGGACCGGGCATGAAGGGGAGAATGCGGTTCGAGCCGGGTTCTCGACCAGCCTCCTGAGGGAAGGTCTCCAAAAGGTTGACTTGGAAATCGTAAAAGTCGTTGTAGGGTCTGAAGAGGACGAGCTGCTTGGCTTTCGGGAGAGTGTGGGGGTCGAGGGGATCATAAGGTTGGAAGATGGCGTCGATACGGAACCAGTACTCGTCCATCTCGTGGTGGAAGGAGACGACCTCTGCAGAAAGGAGAATGCCGTCTGGCAAGGGGACCGCGGAAGGGGGACGGGGGGCGGGGGTGGACATGGGAGGGGGAAGGGGGGGTGCGGCGGTTTGGGTGTACGGGCGGTTTGGGACGGAGG
>JBBPSD010000274.1:0-33048 GCA_038093415.1 Xerocomellus chrysenteron | reverse complement strand
ACTATAAACCATATTGATTGTTGTACTTCAATAATAGTTGAATAATTAAATGATCCTGCTAATAAAATAATAATTAAAATAGCAGAACTTAAAATTAATTCATATGATATCATAGCAGCAGTTGATCTTAATGAACCTAAAAAGGCATATTTTGAATTAGCTGACCATCCTGCAAATAAAATTCCATATACTCCTAATGAAGATAAGGCTAAGGTATAAAAGATTCCTAATGAAAAATCAAATAAAGTTAAACCTTGACCAAATGGAATGATACCCCAACCTAAATAACTAAAAATAAAAGAAGAAACAGGAGCTAAATAGAATAACACTTTATTAGATTGACTTGGAATAACAGTTTCTTTCAAGATTAATTTTAAAGCATCCGCAAAAGGTTGAGCTATTCCATAATAACCTACTACAGTAGGTCCAACTCTTCTTTGGTGTGCAGCTAATTGTTTTCTTTCCACAATTGTCATAAAAGCTACTGATAATAACACAGGTAATATAACAATTAATACATCAATTAAATTAATTAATATATTAATAATAGTTAATAAATAATTATTTATCATTAAGTTTTTAAATAAAAGATATTATCATAATCTACCCTTAATTTTCTATTAAAATATTAATAATAAGAATAATTGAAATATAAGTATTTATAATTAATACTACAAACAATATGATCTAAAATCATGATTAAGTTAAGTTAATATATAAGTTTTTTAATTTATTAAATAAATAAGTATTATTAATTAACCCAATATTAGAATAATTGTTAATATACTTAAATTTTTATTTTTACACTGTGACAATATTTAAATCTAATTTAGATTTATATTTTTATATATTCTCTTTTGGACTCGAACCAAAATTTACACTTTAGAAGAATGATGTTCTAACCATTGAACTAAGAGAATTGTTATTTTTTTAAAGAGTTAAGAAGGAATTGAACCTTTAAATTATTAAACTTTGCAGGTTTACTACAGAACCATCTGTAAACTTAACCCATAATTAAATTTTTACTACTCTTATAATATTATTTATTTATAAAAAATATAATAAATAATTTTAAATTATAATTAACTACTTTTATATTATATTTATATTTTTCTTTATTTATTTTTTTATTAAAAGAATAAAAGATAAAAGTGTAGAGAATAAATATCTCTACATTTTATTAATTTATTATTAAATTAAACTTAGAAATTGGTTATTAAATTAAGAAGAATAAAAGACCTCTACTATAATTAGATTACAATTAGTAAAGGTTACTAAAGTTTTTTACAAGATTTTCTTTATAAAAATAAAAGATCTTTAAAGTATATATTGTAAGTAATTTATTTTATAATATTTAATTAGTTTTATAATTAAATAAACCCTAATTATCTCATTTAACGATAAATAAATTATATATTTAACAAAATATAAATTATTATTTATCTTATACTTATTTTAAAATAATAAAAATATTTAAATACAGTAGAGATAGTTCATTAAAGAGCCAAATAGAGAAGAAAGATATAAATTATATATGCCACAACTTATCCCATTTTATTTTGTAAATCAATTATCTTTTGCTTTATTAGCTATAATTTATTTAATTTTTATAATGTCTAAATCTGTTTTACCTTATTTTACATTACAACAAGTAATAAGAGTATATATCACAAAATTAGCTAATACTAATAAATAATTAACAATCCAAATAACTAAGTAAGGTTATTTATATAAACTAAACCGGTGACGAAAATTACACAATTACCATTAACAGGACCACGTTTCCCCTTATATTTTTTATTCGTAGATATTATTAGATTAGCGATTGTTTTGGTATTAATATTTAATCCGAGAATTCGCTTTTAACATTTATTTATATTATTAAATTTTAAGAATTAGGTCTGATACGGCTGATACAGAGCCTAAAGTTCAAGCTAACTTTAACTTTCTCTTAATTAAAATTCTTTTGATATATATATATACATATTTAATCCTAACTTAATAAATTTTATATCACGTGTGAACAAGAAAACAAATTAATATTTATCTCCTCCTCCTTTTTATAACTTATGAGAGTTATATCTTATCTCTTATATAATATTATAACTAATATTAGAAAGGTTATAACTCTTTAATTTAATTTCTTATAAAATATTACTTTAATATAAAAATATTAATAATATTTTTTATTAAATTTAACTTAAAAGAGTTAAGTAAGTTTAAAAAACTTAAGATTTTAAATGGTAGAAGATGAACAGGATTAATCACTCCCTTTGGGTGGGAGAAGAAGCGTGTTCGAGTCGCGCCTACCATATTAAATAATAAAAATAAAAATTATTGTAATTAAAATAAATTATACTAATATTTTAATAAAATTTTTATTAAATATGCTATATCTTTATATGGTGTTATGGCAGAGTGGTTATTGCGGGGTACTGTTAATACCTTATTCAGAGGTTCAATTCCTCTTGACACCTAAATACTAAATAAAATTAATAACTAATATTTAAACTAAAAGAAGTGAATAAAAAAATTATATATTTATAATAATATAACTTTGCAAACATGTTGAAATTTTGGTAAACAATCTCCTCTTAAGCAGGAGTGGAAGTAATTCCTTAAGAGTTCGAGTCTCTTTGTTTGTAATAAATGTTTCAATGATAGTGTACATAAAAATATATAATAAATATTATATACTTACTATGTGATATAGTGTAAAGGTCTGCACGACAGTCTCATCAACTGTAAGTTTTGGTTCAAACCCAAAATTCGCACATTTATTATTATTGTTCATTTTCCTAGGTCTTTTAGTATAATGGTAGTACATTATCCCTTCACGATATTAGTACCAGTTCAAATCTGGTAAAGACTAAAATTTTAATTAATCTAACTAATCGGAATAAAACTATAAATAAGAAAAATCGAGATTATTAAGAAAACTACATTTAAGGATAAAATTAAATTTATACCTTCACATTTGATCGTGATTAGAGGAATAGTTATCATTTGGAAAGATATGGCAATTGCTAATTGTTCTGAGGCAACTCTTGGGTGTTCGAATCGCCTCTATTCCGATTTTTTACAAATAAAAGAGAATAATAATTCATATTTCATAAACATTAAACATTTAAAGATAAATAATCAATATATTTTTATATATATAATTTAATATTTTATATATATTCTATTTTTAGAAAATTAAGGGCTTAATTAGTTTGTTTTTATT
Source organism: Xerocomellus chrysenteron (assembly GCA_038093415.1). Classification (NCBI taxonomy): domain Eukaryota; kingdom Fungi; phylum Basidiomycota; class Agaricomycetes; order Boletales; family Boletaceae; genus Xerocomellus; species Xerocomellus chrysenteron. The sequence goes on along the minus strand of JBBPSD010000274.1, from coordinate 29,822 downwards.
CTTAAAACTAAAAAGAAGTAAAATAATTTAAATTTGAATTGGCTTTTTTCTACCAATGCTAAAGAAATTGGAACACTTTACTTAATTTTTTCAATATTTGCAGGTATGATAGGAACTGCATTTTCTGTTCTTATTAGAATGGAATTAATGTCTCCAGGAGTACAAATTTTATCAGGAGACCATCAATTATTTAATGTAATTATTAGTGCTCATGCTTTCATAATGATTTTCTTCATGGTTATGCCTGGTCTAGTAGGTGGATTTGGTAATTACTTATTACCTGTTCAATGTGGGGCTCCAGATATGGCTTTCCCTAGATTAAATAATATTAGTTTCTGGTTATTACCTCCTTCATTAATTTTATTATTATTAAGTTCTTTAGTTGAACAAGGAGCAGGAACTGGATGGACAGTATATCCACCATTATCTTCTATTCAAGCACATTCAGGTGGTAGTGTAGATTTAGCTATCTTTAGTTTACATTTAGCTGGTATATCTTCATTATTAGGTGCAATAAATTTCATCACTACAGTATTAAATATGAGAACTAATGGAATGAGCTTACATAAATTACCTTTATTTGTATGGGCTATATTTGTAACTGCTATATTATTATTATTATCATTACCAGTATTAGCTGGTGCTATTACTATGTTATTAACAGATAGAAACTTTAATACAAGTTTCTATGATCCAGCAGGAGGTGGTGATCCTGTTTTATATCAACATCTTTTCTGGTTCTTTGGTCATCCTGAAGTTTATATTTTAATTATACCTGGTTTTGGTATTGTTAGTCATATTGTTTCAACTTTCTCAGGTAAACCAATCTTCGGTTATTTAGGTATGGTTTATGCTATGTTCTCTATTGGAATCTTAGGTTTCTTAGTTTGGTCTCACCATATGTTTAGTGTAGGGTTAGATGTTGATACTAGAGCTTACTTTACTGCTGCTACAATGGTTATTGCCGTTCCTACAGGTATTAAAATATTCTCTTGGTTAGCTACTTTATACGGTGGTAGTTTAAGATTTACTACACCTTTAATCTTTACTTTAGGATTCTTAGCTTTATTCACAATAGGAGGATTAACAGGAGTAATCTTATCAAATGCTAGTTTAGATGTTGCATTACATGATACTTATTACGTAGTTGCTCACTTCCACTATGTATTATCAATGGGTGCTGTATTTGCTTTATTTGCTGGATTCTATTATTGGGCTCCTAAAATAATAGGTAGAACATATAACGAATTCTTAGGTAAAGTTCACTTCTGGACATTATTTGTTGGAGTTAATTTAACTTTCTTCCCTCAACATTTCTTAGGTCTTGCTGGAATGCCTAGAAGAATCCCTGATTATCCTGATGCATTTGCTGGATGGAACGCTATCTCTAGTTTTGGTTCTTTAATTTCTGTAGTTGCTACTGTATTATTTGGTTATATTATATATGATATTTTCGTTAATGGTAAAGAAGTAAATAATAATCCTTGGGCTATCCCTGCTTACTTCACATCATTATCACAATATGAAACTGAAGCTGAGTCTGGTAATACATTAGAATGGTCATTAGCTAGTCCAATACCATTCCATGCATTTAATATGTTACCTGTTCAATCTTAATAAAATTTAATAATTATTTTAATTAAAATTTCAGTATAATTAAAAAAGATAGTGCTTTTTTGTAAAATTTATTTTATAAACAATAAAGTATAGTACTAAATGTCACATTATTAATTACTAATTATATTGTATTTTATTATAATCCCCTCCTTAAATAAAATTAATAACATTATTACAATATTTGTTATAACATTAAAGTAACATCTTTAATTCTATTAAATAAATAATTAATATGTTGATAAAAATGGTACAAATAATATAAAAATTTAGAAAATAAAAATATCTCATATAAATAAGAATAAATTAGTTAACTTATTGTTATTATATAGATTTTTAATTAAATTATAAGTAATAGAAGTTATAATTTAACTTTACGGTAAATTAAAGAAAATTAACTAAAAATTAAAAATAATACTAAAAGTATAAGTATCTTAATTTAAAATTTTTTCATATAGGTTAAGTATTTATTAAAACTAAGCACACAAATAATAAAAAAATTAAATATAAAAATAATGTTCTTAAATAACTTAAATAATTTATTTATAAATTCTCCATTAGAACAATTCGAAGTTGTTAGTTTAGCTAGTTATAATTCTCCTTTATTCTTTAATACATCTTTTGCTCTTACAAATTTAGCTTTATTTTCAGTATTAGTATTATCTCTTATTTTATTTTTACATCAAAATAGTGGTAAAGATAAAACTAATTTAAACTTTAATAAAAAAATGAAATTAATACCAAATAAAGAAAGTATCTTATTAGAAAGTTTATTTGCTAGTATTAATACTATAGTAAGAGATCAAATTGGTAGAGAAGTATATTTACCATTTATCTATTCTTTATTCTTATTTATTTTATGTTCTAATTTAGTTGGTAATATCCCATATACATTTACTATAACAACATCAATTATAGTTTCAATAGGATTATCATTTACTATATTAATAGGTGTAACTATTTTAGGTTTATCTATTCATAAAATTCACTTTTTCTCATTCTTTATTCCTTCCGGTACACCTTTAGCTTTAGTTCCTTTATTAGTTTTAATTGAATTAATTAGTTATTTAGCTAGAGCTTTCTCATTAGGTATAAGATTATTTGCTAATATGGTAGCTGGTCATACATTATTAAAAATCTTATCAACATTCTTATTTAAAATGTTCTCAGGTGGATTAATAATATTTGTATTAACTTTAATACCTTTTGCTTTATTCTTAGCTATTACAGGATTAGAATTAGCTGTATCATTTATCCAAGCTTATGTGTTTGTTCTTTTAGTATGTTCTTATATTAAAGATGCTATCGAATTACATTAATCTTAAATTTTATTTATTTCACCCCTCCGAATATCTTATTTTTATTTATTAGAAATTTAATATAATTTTGTAAAATCAAGTATATTTAATAAAAAAATTAAAAGAGAGTTTAGAAGTCTAAAACTGGGATTTAAACTTAATTGTTTTTTTATTAATTACTAACATTTTTAGTAATAACGCAATGATAAATTTAGGAAGGTTCAAGGTATAAATTAATAATTTTAATAATTATTAATTTTAATATAAATAAAATTTTAGTGCAAAATACAAAGTAATTTGGTGGAATTCTTAGAGAAAATATTAAATTAGATTAAACATAAAATTAAATTAAATAAAATCTAACACTAAAGTTTGTTAATTTATTTAAAAACTTAATCTAATTTTGAAAATAGAAAACCCTTTATTTAACCTGTGATAAACATTAATATAAATATTCTAAATATTTATTAATGTATTATATATTAGATCGATCAGAAAAATTTATATTAACAAAAACTGTCTTATAGATATTTATTCTAACTCATTACTACTAATTTATTATTCTTTTTATATCTAACCTTAAAAACTGAAATAGTTTAACGGTAGAACGTACCCTTCATGATGGTAAAATAAAGGTTCAATTCCTTTTTTCGGTAAACAATAAATATTAAAAATTTTAATTAATTTTAATATTAAATTTTATATTTTACTTTTAAGTACAAAAATTTTATTTATGAGGGTAGAATCGGAGACTCGAACTCTGAACATCGTCGCCACAAGACGTCATTTTAACCAATTAAACTAATCCTACCTCTTTTATGTTTTTTAATTAATTATTAATTATTTAATAAAAAAATTTTTTGTTTTAATCTTTTTTAATAAAAAATATAAAAGTATCGATGACAATATTGTACAACATCAAATAATTATTAAATAATTAATGAGTATTTTAAAGGGGTTATTAAGGATTACTAGCAAATTTATATAAAAGGAGGCTCCACAGCCAAAAGTCTACATATTGGTTATAATTAATAAAAATTGTAGTAATATAATTTTATTAGGAATAAGAAAATTACGAGATGAGACAATCCTAAGGGAAACCTTTTTATTTCTACTTCCTGAAGTAAAACATTTCATTAAGGAAAGGAAAGGAAATCAACCGAGACTCCGAAAGTAATGGTGAGTGAAATCGGATTAGCCAAAATCTAACTTATAATAAAAAATTATCACTATAATATTAAAGTAAACTTAATAATTGATTTTAATTTATAGCTTGTATAATTAAAATTAAAAATTAAGTTAAAAATATATGAATTAGTTAAATAAATTTAATTAAGTTTAATGAAGGAATATAACTAATAGTATATTTTATATAATTTAAATTATTATAACTAATAATGAAATATTTATTATTTGTAAGAAATAAATGCTTGATGGATATAGATAGATATGATTAATTATATTTTTATATAATTTATACATAGTAATTACGATTACAACTAAGAAGGTGAATTTATAATGAGACCTGTATTTTATATGTTAGATTTTATTATTTAAGTACGATGGGAGAAAACTTGTCGGAATATAGGGGAACCATCCTCTAAGGCTAAGTATTTATAAATTTAGCGATAGTGAAAAGTACCGTGAGGGAAAAGTTGAAAAGAGTGTAGAATAATATTACTTGTAAAAATAGAAATAAAGATACAGATAATATTAGTTCTTATCGAACATTGTTCGAACGAATGTAAATAACACGCAGTGAAATAGATCATGAATTAGTAACTCTATAAGCAGTCAAAGTCACAAAATGAAAATTTGGAACGTGACAATGGCGTACCTTTTGCATAATGGGTCAGCAAGTTAATAGGAGTAGCAAGGTTTAAAGCCTAAGCGAAAGCGACTATATTAAAAATTTTTATTTATTAAAAAATAACAATATGGGATAAGTTACTGCTATTAGACCCGAAGCCAGGTGATCTTTCCAAGAACAGATTATTAAAGGATCGAACGGATGAATGTTGCATTATTCTCCGAAGATTTTTGGAAAGCGGTGAAATGCCAATCTAACCTGGTGATAGCTGGTTTTCTACGAAACATATTTTAGTATGACATCTACACAATATTTATGGAGGTACAGCACGGTAATTCCATACGAATATTAATTAATTTTAATAGGAGTTTAATTTGCGGGGACTTAAAAATCTTACCAATGGAAATAAATCTCGGAATTACATAAATAGATGGTGGATATTCAGACTATTCATGATAAGTTGGATAGTCAAGACGGAAACAGCCGTGAACACTGATTAAGGTCCCGAATGATTATTAAGTGAAATAAAGGAAGTTACAAATTGAATGCAGTTGAAAAGTGAGCCTGGTAGTCGCTACTTATAATGAACGTGTATCAACGTATCAGCCCTTAGATTGTAGCTCCGAAGATTTAACGGGTCTAAAATAATCAACCGATATCGTGTTAATTTTAAAGATAGAATAATAAATTTCTATTTTTAAAATCTAGGTAGTAGAACATTCAGATAATTCATAGAAAATATTCCTCTAGGAAAGGAATACAAACCTAAAATTGACAGTGTTACATTGTTTATAAAATAGGAATCTGAAGAGATAATGCTGACATGAGTAACGTAAAAAGAAAGTTTAAACTTTCTCGCCGAATACGAAAGGGTTATTAGCTAAAGATTAAATCTACTAATGTTAATGCGGTCTCTAAGGTACAAAACCAACGTTTTGACTGATGAGTATAGCTTTGAAAGTCCACATGGAGAATAATTTTTTACACATAGAATTTCTTTATAAGTAATTATAAAGATAGAAGATTATCTTTAATTAAATTTAAGACAATTTATTAGATTTAATATTGAATTGTTCTTGTATTATATTAAGTGTATATTTAATATGATTATAATAATTATTTATTTAAATATTATAGTAGAATTTTATATTAATTGGGGCCAGGAAAAAGATGTTTTTGAATAACTTCGATTCTATATTCTAATTTAGCCTTATAATTTTATAAAATTTAAAGTTATAATTTTAAAACCTTTATATCAAAAAATAATATAAATTGTATTTAAATAAGATCAAATTAGTCATTTGATTATTATTGAATATTTATTTTTATATTTGTATAAGCAAAAAATCCTAAATTAGTAGAAGTTAAATTATTTTATATAATTTAGTGAGAGCTGATTATTAAGTAAATTAATGATTTAGGCTAGTTTTATTTAAGTATAGTTTCTAAGCACAACCGTACCCTAAGCCGACACAGGTTCGTAGGTAGAGTATACTAAGGCGTAGAGCTAAAAGTTGTTAAGGAACTCGGCAAATTATCCTCATAAGTTTGACAAGAAGAGGAACCATGAATTTTAGTAAATTAATAACTCCTATTAATTTATTTATATGGTGGCACAAAATCGGAAGCCCCGACTGTTTACTAAAAACACAACTATCTGCAATTATGAAAATAATAGTATAGGTAGTGAGATTTGCCCAATGCCATATTCATAAGTAATAATAATGGGTAACTGTTTCTTTACAAAAAATTGGTTAATAGCGGTCTTAACTATGAGGATCCTAAGGTAGCAAAATAAATTGGCCATTAAATGTGGTCCAGTATCAATAATTTAACGATGGCTTCACTGTCTCTACAACTTGCTCAGTGAAATTGAATTACCCGTGCAGATGCGGGTTACCTCAAAGAGGACGGGAAGACCCCATGCAGCTTTACTGTAGCTAGTTATCATATAAAAAGTTCTATAACCTCGGTTATACAGATAATAGGGAGTCGATTAGACATCTATGGAAAACCTTAGGTCTGAGGTGGAACTGGTATTTATCTTCTTATTTATAAAATTTAAGAGGAAATAGCTGACTAGTTGGCAGTTTGACTGGGGCGGTCGTCTTTAATAGAGTAGCAAAGTACATCCAAATAGATTAAAATTTTAGATAATATTTCTATTTATTTAAATAGAAAATATTCTGACAAATAATTTTATATTGTTAATTATTATTTATAATAATTACTTTAAAATCAATTTTTATATTTCATTAATAAGGTATGCTAGACATTAAATGGAGGTTAATGAACCATGAAAGGTTCTGTAGAGTGCAATGACGGTAAGCATGCTTAACTGAAAGACTTAATAGTCGAACAGATACGTAAGTAGGGCATAGTGACCCTTTGCTATATTATGGAATAGACAGGGATCAATTGATAAAAGCTACGCTGGGGATAACAGCCTAATAGCCAGCGAGAGTACACATTGTCCTGGCTGTTTGGGACCTCGATGTCGACTTAATTTATCCTCCAGGGGCAAAACCTTGGAAGGGTTCGGCTGTTCGCCGATTAAAAAATTACATGAGTTGGGTTTAATACGACGTGAGTCAGTATGGTCCCTATCCTTTTGAGGGACAAATAGTAAAAAGGGGGAGACCTTCTAGTACGAAAGGACCAATAGGCTGTGTTTCTCTAGTGTACCAATTGTAATATTTAAAAATTTGTAAATAAGTTATTAATTAACTTAATCAAATTATAAAACTTTGCATAGTTGGGTAGCCACAAACATATTAGATAATTACTGAAAGTATATCAAGTTCGAATCTATCCCCTAGATACTATCAATGGATTTATCTTTGTTAACTATCACGAGTGGTTATTATTATTTTCCTAATTTTAATCATTTCTTGTAATCGGTATAAAATACATATACTACAATTTTATACTATAGTTATTCTATATTGATAGAAAGTATTTAAATATATATATGTATATTACATATATTTAACAGTATGAGTTACAAGTATTGTAATAATACACAAAGAAATTAAAAATCCATAAATAAAGAAATAGATCATTTCTTAGATAGGATGCAAATGAATTGATTGTAAAATCGTAAGTTTAGCATTACTAATTTTTAAAATAGACTTGATGTTTTAGGTTGTCAAAAATAAATAAAAATAATAATATTTGTAATAAGTAAATAAGTAATTATTTATTTTATTACTCTTTTTTAATATAAAACTATTTTTTAATAGTTATTATATACTAATATAATAAATTAAGATTTATATTCTTAATATAAAATATTAAAAGGAACAAAACAATTATTCTTCGATTTTATTAAAGATTTTATTAAAACAAACATATAATAAAATTAAAATTTTTAATAAGAGAATTGATTAAGATAAATCTTAGTATACCTAATTTTTTTAATCTAAATTTATCTATCTAAGTATAATATTTATATAAGATATAATTTCTAATTAATTATAAGGTACTAAACTCAGTATTTATTAATTATTCAATACAAATAATAATACTGTAAAATTAAACTAAGACTGATAGATTTTAAAAATTTTTTAAATACAAACAATGTTACAAAATATATCAATTTTAAATACTTTATATAATGATGCACCTCAACCTTGGCAAATAGGATTCCAAGATTCTGCTTCACCAGCCTTTACAGGTATTATTGATTTACATAATTCTATTTTCTTTTATTTAATTGTTATTTGTGTAGGAGTTTTCTGGGCTTTAGGTTCTATAGTTTACTTCTATAGTTATAATAATTCTCCTATTGTTCATAAATATCTTAACCATGGAACTTTAATAGAGTTAATCTGGACTATAACACCAGCTTTAATTTTAACAATAATAGCCTTTCCTAGTTTTAGATTATTATATTTATTAGATGAAGTAACTTCACCAACTATAACAATAAAAGTAGTAGGTCATCAATGGTATTGGTCATATGAATATAGTGATTATGTAACAGAAAGTGGACAATCTATTGAATTCGATTCTTATATGATCCCTGAATCAGATTTAGAATTAGGTCAATTTAGATTATTAGATGTGGATAATAAAATGATTATCCCAGTAGATTGCCACATAAGACTAATTGTAACAGGTGCAGATGTAATCCATAGTTTTGCTGTACCATCATTAGGATTAAAAATTGATGCTACACCAGGTAGATTAAATCAATGTTCTATCTTAGCTGAAAGAACAGGTACTTTCTATGGTCAATGTTCAGAAATTTGTGGTACATGGCATGGGTTTATGCCTATAGCTGTAGAAGCAGTTTCAGTTCAAGACTACTTAGCTTGGGTTGATTCAATGTAATAATGTTAATTAATTAGTTATTAATTTTTTTATAAAATTAGAATAATAGTAATTTGCTCCCCTCCTATTATTATTTATTAAGCTAATTGAAAAAGTAGCAAAATTTTTTATTTTAAAAGAGATTTATAATTTATATATTTTCATTTGTATTTTTTTAGTTTTAATTTATTAATAAGAATTAAGGGGGAATCTGATAATTGGTAATCAACTGTACTTGCACTACTGTAATGATAGTTCGAGTCTATCTTTCTCCAAACCATTAATAAATCATTTAAAAATAAAAAAATAATTTATAAGCTTCGGTTGCTTAAGGGTTAAAGCGTTCGTCTGAAGATCGAAAGACAGTGGTTCGACTCCATTCCGAGGCATTTTATATAATTAAGTTTTATTATTTTTTTATACTTATATAAAAGCCTGAATAGTTTAATTGGTAAAATTACTTACTTGTAATAAGTCGTTGGCGGTTCAAGTCCACCTTTAGGCATATTAATGCAATAAAAGAGTATAATAAATAAAATATAAAACTAAATAAATTATTAAATAAAATTAATGTTTTGTTTATGAGTTATAGTATAATTGGCAAAACGTCTTCCTTTGGCGAAGAATTTCCTCGTTCGAATCGGGGTAACTCAAGATAGAGTAATATACTTATATTTTTGTTCTTTCTAGTGAATAATTATATATATGTATATATTAAACTTATTCACTTTAATAAAAATTTATTAATATCTTATTATATATATCTTCCTTAAGTTAAAAGTATATAAGTTGGAAGTATAACTCAAAAGGTAGAGTGTTTCACTTTTAATGAAACGGTTGAGAGTTCGAATCTCTTTACTTCCTTTATAGTAATTATTATTTGTATTAATATACTTTTTATATTAGTTTTATATTTATTTAATTAATTAAAGAGTAATTAAAGAGCATAGTATAATTGGTAATATAATGATCTCCAAAATCATTGTTAGGTGTTCGAGTCGCCTTGTTCTTGTTAATTTTATAAAAGGGTCCTTAGCTTAAATAGGTAGAGTTTCTAATTGTCGCTTAGTAAGGTACCAGTTCGAATCTGGTAGGACTCGTAATAAATAAAAAAATTTTCACTAAATAAAATATATAATATACTAAATAATAATAATAACTATACTAATTAAAAGAGTAATATTATTTAAATTATAATATACGTCAGACACTATCTTTAAATTATATATTTATAATACTTATGTTAGCTGCAGCAAAATTCATCGGTGCAGGATTAGCTTGCTCAGGTTTAATTGGTGCCGGATTAGGTATCGGACAAATCTTTGCTTCATTAATCGCTTCTACTGCTAGAAACCCTCAATTAAGAGGACAATTATTTGGTTACGCAATTTTAGGATTCGCCTTAGCCGAAGCTACAGGATTATTCTCATTAATGATTGCTTTCTTATTATTATACTCATAATTAAAATTAAATATTAATTAGAATTAAATATTAATTAATTGATTAATTTAAAATTTATCTCCCCTCCATAAATTTTAAACCTATAATTAAAAAATAAAAATTAAAAGAGTGATAAAAATTTAAAATCTAACGAATATAGTAGTAGAGGGCTCATAAAATAATAAACGAGTATAGTTAAGTTGGTATAACCTCTACCTTCCAAGTAGATGTGATCAGTTCGAATCTGATTACTCGTAGAAATTTACATGCATAATATAAATGTTTAATAATAAATTATTATATTATATGAGCTAAATAACATCTATCTATCATATAATTAAATTATTATGGATTATTTATTATACATCTTTAGCTTAATGGTAAAAGCATTTGTCTTCGAAACAAAAGAATATTGGTTCAATCCTAATAAGATGTTAATATAATAAAAGAATAGGAAATTTATATTCTTATCAGACTCGAACTGATATTTTCTAGTTAGGAATCCAGATATTTTTCCATTTAAATTAAAGAATATTATAGTGGAGGGGTTTAAACTAATCTGTATGATTCTCTAATACAAAAGCCTCTGTTCCAACTAATTTATTATATTTATAAATTAAATTTCTTTTATTAGCTGTAAGTACTAAAGTATATACTTGATCTTTAATTGAAATAGAACCTTTATCAATAAATCTAAACCATTTAGTTTGATTTAATTCTAATGATTTATTTTCTTCTAATAACGACTTTAAATTATCAAAAGATATTTTATTTTTAAATCCTTTAACTTTAACTAATTCTTTATTATCATCAGTAATTCCACCGTAAACTTTAGGTGCCAATGCTACAAATTCTTTATAAGTTCTTTCTAATACCATTTGTCCAAAATGTTTACCTACTAAAGAATCATCTAATGGTTTTTCCATTACAGCTGAATCTGTATCAGTATAGTACATTTTGTTATCTGGTAAATTTTTGAATTGAGTCATTATGAGCCTAGAATAAGCAGTTATAGCTGAAGCAACACCAACTGAGATATCAAAACTTGTATGATCATCAATGAATTTATTTTCATCAATATCATTATAACTAACTAAGAATAAATCTACATCTAATTCTACTGTAGTAATTTTAGTTTTACAGTTAGATTCAATAATTTCATCTAATTTATTACTATCAACTACAACATGATTAGCTAAATCATCTGTCATACCAAATTTTCCATATAAACTATTTAATAATAATTTAGCTATTAAATACATAGGATTAGATTTCTCAGTAGACTGTTTAATTTGGTGTAATACAGATACATAATCCTTGAAGATATTCTCTCTTTCGAATAAATATTCTTCTAAGGTTTCAAATGTATATCCATATTTTAATGAATTAAATAATTCTTCGCTGAAATACCACGCAGTAAATGTACCTAAAGGACTTATTGTTCTATCATTATATCTAATTTATAATACAGGATTTTCTAAAATAGATGGTGAAGTAACTTTAACTTTAAAGAAACCAAAAGGATTATCCATTATATCTAATATATTTCCAGAGAATTGTTTAATATTACCAACAGGCATATCAAATCTGAACAATACTAGTTGGATATAAGGAATTTATATCATAATGGTATAAATTTTCTCCATATGGTATATACATTTCAGTTGCTCCACCAGTATAAGATTTTCTAATATCATGTAACATTTTACCACCTATTCTAGGAATTTTATAATCATTCATAAATGAACTTCTATAAATAGCAAATGCTAAACTAGGTAATGTAGGATAATTAAATGCATTTAAAGAGAATTTTTCATATATTAAATCATTAAACTTAATTAATATTTCGTATAAAGCTATACAATCAATCATATTATAATTTAATAATTCATTTTTAAGATCCCATATATTATTTCTTTCATTAACATAATTATTATAATCAACAATATCTATATCTTTGAAATAATTAATATTAGGTACATTACCAATATAATTCACATTGAAATCTGGATTATTTAATAACCAGTAAATTGGAAACAATATTTTTTTTTATTCTCTACATTAAATGCTTTACTTAATTTATTTAAAGATGAAGGTAAGATTAACATAGAATCATGGAAAGTAATTTTACTTTTATTACCAAATTTTAAGGTTAATGCAACCATTTTATCATCTTTAATTATAGGAACTAACTTAGTATCTGTAATATTAGCTAATAATCTTAATAAGAATATACCATCAAATCTCGATAAATTGTGAACATATACTTTATAGTTATTATATTTCTCAATCATTAAAGATTTAATAACTGTCCTTAACAAATCATCACTAGGATTATAATCAGATAAATAAAAATACTGTTTATTTATACCATCATAAATACAACATGAGATAACATTTAATACTTCTTCATTATTAATAACAGAAGAATAAGTTTCTAAATCTAATGCAATTATATTATTATTAATACTAGTATCTGGTTTAATTTTATCAATAAATTTTATATTTTGTTTATCATTAATTTTAACTGCGTTTTTATTATCTATAATATGAAATTGAGTATCTTTAATAGTTCTTATAAAATAGTTATCAGATTCAAATTTATCATTAAATTGAAGTACTAATTTATTATTTTTACTAAAGATTTCTACATATCTTGATGATACAGTTTGATTAATTTCGTATCTATAATCACCTCTTATAATTGAATATTTAGTAATGCTACCAAAGTTATATTTATTTTCAATGATCCCCCATGTTTCAGTATTATACATTAAAGGAATTGAGGTATTATTAACAAAATGAGTTTGAATTTCTTTTTTATTATTTTAATAAGTTATACGAGTAATCAGATTCGAATTGATCACATCTACTTGGAAGGTAGAGGTTATACAAACTTATATTTATTTGGGTTTTTAGTGGAGTCTAAACCCTTAAGTAATAATTATTGTATTATGTAGAGGATAAGCAGGGTTTAATTAATTTGGAAGGGGTTTAAAAATAATGAAAATTTAAACGAACTTTTATTATTTTCTTAGTATGTATATTATCTTTATGTACAAGTAAAGAGACTCGAACTCTTAAGTGCTATAAGCATAAATGCCTAAGATTTACCCGGTTACCTGAGATTACGGCATACTTGTAGTTATAATATATCTATTATATAAATATTACTGGTATAATTAATAAAATATTAATTAAATATAATTACAAATGTAAATACTTTCTTAATATTTCTTTATTGATATAGGGAGTAGAGTAATCGAAACTCTGTCTGTAAAGTGTAAATTTACTGCTATACCACTCAGCTAACCCCCTAAAATTTAGAATATTTAATTAATACTATTTTAGTATATAGGGTTATAACTCTTAAAATTTTATTAAGTTATATATAATATAATTTATACTTTATTTTAAATTTTACCTAAAACCAAATTGGAGGGGGGTTATATACTTTTCGTTTTATTTTTCAGCAGCACCTTCCAGTACGGCTACCTTGCTATGACTTTTGAGATGTTACTCAATTTAATTCGTTGGGTTCAGTTTTTTCTTAACAATCACGTTTATAAATTTAGATTAGACCAGATTATATATTATTATATATGTTACTATTGAGTAATAATATATTCAAATAGTTAATAAGCATGTACTATTTATCCAATTAAAGATAATCTAATCTTAAACTAATACTTCAATTAAAAAATAATTAAAATTGAAATTTGTACTAATTAATTAAGTATTTAAGTACTTATAATTATTATTTTAATACTCATATAAAGGTTAATTTATACTTTATATCAAATAGATTGAAAATAAGAAAATAAGAACAATGCACATCTTCCTTAAAATCAAGCTCCTTCCCAGCGACAGACGGTTAGTTCATCCTGAATGCTTAATTCACCGTTGCGTAATGATCAACGATTACTCGAAATTCCTTTTTCATGTCACCGAGTTTCAGATGACAATTCAACTAATTTAATAGTTAACTTTCTTTAATGTTTAGCTCCTCCTTACTCCTTGAATTTTTATCAGAAATTTAATTTCTAAATTATTTAGGGACAGAATTGCATCACTTTGTAAAAGTTTTTGTGGCACGTCTATAGCCCAGTTCATGAGGGCCATAATGACTTGTCTTAGCCCCAACTAGCATCTTATCAACACTATTATGTATTATGTTTAAATTAATACTAGGGATTTCGTCCGTTTACGGATTTAACCAAACTTCTCACGACACGGACTGACGACAGCCATGCAACACCTGTAATCTTACAATAATTTACTTATTTAAAAAAGATATGGAAAATCGCTTTTCAATAACTTAATTAATTTAAATAAACATTAATAAGAATATACAAGAACTGGTAAGATTTTACGCGGATTATCGTATTAAATAACATGCTTCACTTCGTTTGCTTCAAGACCGACTAATTTTTTTGTTTTCAACTTTGCAGTCTTACTAACAAGGCGGAATGGTCATCGTGTTAACCTCGTCACTAATATCTATATAATAAAAATATAATATAATTATATAATATTTTGTTATTATATTTTAATTTTTAATGACTACCATTCATCGTTGACTGAGAGAGATAATTAGGTCTCTAATCTAAGTTTCTTATTCTCCCCTTCGTTTCTGAGCGTCAATCTTAAGTAGATAAATAGCTTTAACCTTTAGTACTCCACATTATTATAAGTGGTCAGTCCCAAGTAATTATGTTGTTTAGCTTACCCTCTTTTAGATTCTAGCTTTAATTAGAATATAATTATTTAGCTATAATAATTTATTATTGTTATAATTTTATAGTTATATTTTTTTAAAGCCGCCTACACACCCTTTACGCCTGATTATGACGATTAACGTTTGCGTCTAAGGTCTTACCGAGTCTTCTGGCACCAAATTTAGACGACACTAATAGTAAGATAATATCATTATTTTCTCTTACCTTATCTTAATATTTAAAATTAAGATTTCAGTTAGCTAGTTCACTCTTGCGAGCATTGACTAATATTCTTGACTGCAGGTAATTTTATATTACTTGGGGTATTTTCACTCCCAATGTGGCCATATGTTCTGTAAAACTTGGCTTTTGATCGTAGACTTGGTAGGCCGTTACCACTACCAACTATCGTAATCAAAGTAAATAGAATCCTAAAGCAGAAAAATTCCTTTTTTAAGTAAAAATAGCTAATCTTACCTTAATCATTTACCCCTAACACAATATTTAAAATTATTAATATGCTTAATTAGTCAAATATTAAATAATTATAAAAAATAATAATGCTAGAAATAACTATATTAATATATTCATTAAAATTTTATTTTTAATGTTAGATTAATACAATACGAAAATACTCATAAATTTTGTAAGACTATTTTTATTTTCTTTTCTGATTAATTATCTCCTATTTATGGAAACTTATAGGGTATCTTATTTACTATACTCACCTCTACACCTTATTTCTTAGAATAAATTAAAATTTACTATCAGAAATAACGATTTGCATGTCTTAAAACTACTGAATAACGTTCAATCGGAACCAAAATTAAATTCTTACTAAAATTGAACAATTAAATATTAATTGTTTTATTATATATGTTTTCACAATATTTTATATCTCTTTTATAATTAAATATGAATAATTAAATTAATTACATAATTTTTTATTAAACATAATACGGGCACTGTCGGATTTGAACCGACGACTCTTTAGGAGTACTCGTTTTCAAGACGAGCGCCATAAACCAGACTCGACCAAGTACCCTTTCTTTTATTAAGACCGAAGGGAATTGAACCCTTATAATATCCATTATGAGCGAACTGCATTAACCAATTATGCTACAGTCTTTTTAAAAATTAGTATTATATATTATAAGGTATATTTGATAATCTTTATATATTTATATAATATAAATCTCTTAATAATATTAATCTAAATATTTATAATTGAAGAGTTTAGGAATCGAACCTAATGTGGTCTGAGACCAATTCTTTTACAGAGAACCACCATTACCAATCGGATCACCTCTCCTTCAAAATAAATTATTATATAAACTTCTTTTAATTTAGGTTTATAATATTATAATTTTTAGAATAATAATTTTTAATAATTTAGGTTACTTATTCATTAAATTTAATTATACAAAGGAGGGGAGGGTTAATTAATTATAAAATTAAATAATAAATTTATTCGTGAGTATTAGTTAAAGAGATAGCTCCAGATCCTATTTCTAATATGAATCCTATAGTTAATACAAAGAAGAAGATTAAACCTATTACAAATCCATATGTACTTACTTGATATAAAGTAACAGCTAAAGGGAATAATAATAAAATTTCTAAATCGAAAACTAAGAATAACATAGCCACAATATAGAAATGAATTTGGAAAGTAGATCTAGTTTGTCCTTCAATAGCTAAGAAACCACATTCATAAGCAGATGCTTTAGCTTCATAAGCATTTTTAGGAGCTAATAAAAAATTTAAAGCTAATAAAACAAAAGCTAAAATTGGTAAAATTATAAATAATGTCATTATATTATTCATGAAATATTCTATTTATAAAATAATAATATTGATAGTAACTGTACACTATTTAAAATTATTGTAGGTTTAATTAAGAATAATAATATTCCTAATGTTAAACTAGATATTAAGAAACTATGAAAATTATTTAATACTAATTCATTACTTTCTGTAGTATTTGATTTAGCATTTGTTTCTTCTGTATGTATTACTCTTATTATTTTTATGTAGTATGAGGCACTTATTACACTAGTTAATATAGCAACAATACCCATTAAATAATATTGACTATCAATAGCAGAATATAATACATAATATTTAGAAAAGAAACCAATTAAAGGTGGTACACCAGCCATTGAGAATAAACAAATAGTTAAACTTAAACTTAAAATAGGGTTATGGAAAAATTGCCCTTTTAATTGAGATATAAAATTAATATCTGAATTAATTAAGTTATTATTAATTAAATTATTTTTATTAATAACGTATCCAAATGCTAATAAGATTAAGAATACATTTAAATTTGTTAAACTATATTGAATTATATAGAAATATAAAGCTTCTATTGAACTTGCTGAATTTATAGCTAAAGCAATTAAAATAAATCCAATATGAGAGATAGTACTATAAGCTAATAATCTTTTTATTCTAATTTGTGATAATCCAACAACTGTACCTATAATTAAAGATAATAAAGCACTTAATAATAATAAATGTTTAATTTCTACTATTTGATATTTAGCAAAATTTAAGAAAAATACTGGTAAGAAATTAATATTATCTAATACTAATAAAGAAGATGATAAATTTAATCCATTTATTATTTCAAATAGTAAGAATATTATAGATATTTTAGGCATTATAGTCAACCAAATAGTAACTATAGTAGGACTATTATCATAAACATCAGGAGCCCAATTATGTAACGGTGCTGCTGCTATTTTAAATAATAAACCTAAGAAAATAAATATAATTCCTAATGTTATACCTAATGAAACAGGTTCTTGGAATGTAAAAGCATGTAAAACAGAACTTAAACTATATAAAGATTCAAAATTAGTAATTCCTGAATATGAGTAAATTAAAGCTACTCCTAATAGTATCACACAAGATGATAAACCACCTAATAAGAAATATTTTAATCCTGCTGCAGTAGCTGATTCTGATTCTCTATATAAAGTAGCTAAAGTATAAACTCCAAAAGATTGTAGTTCTAAACTTAAATACATTGAGATAAAATCTGATGATGATAATAATAATGAAGATCCTAAACTACTAAATATTACTATTAAAGAATATTCAGTTGCTGGATTATTTACATAAGTTAATTTCTCTGATTCTAAATTAAAATTAGAATTATTTTTGTAACTATTTTTCAATAGATGTTTATTAAATATAGGCCAAGCTGTTAATATTAAAGCACCCATAATATATATAAAGATATCTATTAATTGTGATGTTATAGTTACATGGAATAAACCACTATATATACCTAAACCTGATTCAATTGATTGAATATATAAGGAATTGAAAGATAAACCTGCGGCATAAATAAATATAATAGCAGTTAAACGTATAAATAAATTAGGAGACAAATTAATTCTAATAGAAGGAATGGCAATTGCCACAATTAATGTTAATAAACTAATAAAAACCATTAAACCCTTAAATACCCTTATACAGATGTATTATAAATTAAATATTTTAATATATAATTTTAAATTATATAAAAATAATAAAAATATTAATTTATATATCTTTATACTTTTATGTTTATACATTATAAATATGGTTATATATAACATTAATATAATAATTATAATATTTTATTACTTAATATTTTATTAAATTAAAAATTGGAGGGGTTTTTAAATATTAAATCTGTATTATTATGTGTTTAATAATTTACCTAATATAATTATATTCAGGATATATTTATATGTTGTAATATTAGAATCTAGATTTTCTTGATATAAAAATAGTAGCTACCATTGCTAATAATAATAATATACTACAGATTAATAATAAAGCTGCACCATATGTATATAAATTATGTCCTATAGCTTCAATATGTAAAAAGTTAGAAATACTTATATCAGCAATAGAAGGATTAAATGTAGTTAATACATTAACTGAAGATGAATTATTATCTGTTAAGAATAAACTATTAATAATATTAGTTAAATCAAAGAACATAGAAATAATAGATACATTATTAATTTGGAAAGGTAATATAGAGTATATTATATATATAAATAAAGAACCTATAGCTAATGCCAATGGAAAATTTTGTGTATATTGAGATCCTGTTTCTAAAATATCTGTTAATTTTATATTAATCATCATTATTACAAATAAGAATAATACAGTTATAGCACCAACATATAATAAAATATATGAGATACCTATAAATTCAACTCCTAATAAAATTAAATAACCAGCAATATTAAAGAAAACTGAAATTAAGAATATAACAGCTAACACAGGATTAGGCGAAGTTATAACTAATAAACTAGAAAGAATAGCTCCAAAAGCTAAAATGTTTAATAATAAATTTTTCATATGTAAAATAAAATTTTATGCCTACGGTTTTACGTTCGTAATATATAAATATTACAATTAAAGGCTGAATTCATTAAATATTAATAATTTACACTAATACTTAAGTAGGTTTTACCTAGAATTTGTGACCTAAATCTTATTAAATTTAAAATAAAGGCAGAGTTCCTTTTGAACAAAAATCATTAAAAACGTAAATATATATAGTATAAATTAAAAAAATTTTTTTATAATACATTTATTCACGTACTTATAAATATAAGTGTTTATAGTTATAAGTATTTATTCGCTATTAATTGCGAAGAGTCACAGGGGGTTAATAACTAATTTAACTTATCTAAATATAATCAAATTAATAAAAATATTCAATAAAAAGTTAATATAGTTAATATAATCCATAAAAATTATAAGAGGAAATAAAACTAGTTATATCATTATTTTAAAAAATTATTTAAATATAATCCTGTTGATACAGATATACTAAATGATCCTCTTCTATTTTTATTTGAAAATCTGGCAGTTTCTACCAATACTGCTTTTTTTCTGGCTAAACTTCCTATTTTTTCAGTTTTAACTGTTTTTCTTGGCACTATCTTTTGTGTTGGAAATCTTCCAGCAAATTTAATAGTTAATCCAGTTAAATAACCAGGTATAACAGAGAATCTTTTTCTTTGAATATTAGCAGTAGGTTTAGTAATTAATGCCGATTTATAAATTTTACCTAACAATCTTCTAATTTTAACATTTTCAGATAAATAAGATAATAAATTAACAATAATATTAGGATCGTAGAAAGGATAATGTAATCTAATTAATTCTAATTGAACAGGTTTATTAAAAATTTTACTTAATAATTGAGATAAAATCTTTAATTTCTGATTATAAATATTTAAGAACATAGAATTATTCTGTAATTTATTGATATTACAATTATCTTCAGAATAATGAATAGGTTTATTATAATTAATAAATGCATTATTAAATAATCTTTTTATTCTTTTTTGAGCTTGAATATCTGACATTTTTAATGATTCATTTCTTTTTATTATTATATCGATTATTTTTTTAATTTGTTTTGATGGCATAGTGAAATTTTTTACTACTTCTTTTTGATCATTAAAATTTAATTTATTAAATAATTTTATAATTTTTTGTTTAGAATTAAAATAGGTTGATTTAAATAGTTTTGTAATTTCTTTTTTAGTTTGATAATCTAACTTATTTAATAATTTATTTATTATATTTTGACTCCATTTTGTTTTCAGATGTTTAGATAATTTAACATCAGGATAAAAAAATAATTGAATAAAAATTTTATCGTTTATATAAGATATTCTAGGTTGACTAATTAAACATTGCATTGATATAAAAGCTGAATGTAATAAAGTATATATATTTCTTATTAATCTAGTATTATTTAGATTAAATTTATAAATATTATTTTTACTTACAGCTAAATCAGGATAATATTTACTAATTAATCTAATATAATTAATATTTTTAATATTATTTTTAGAATTATTATTAACTAATAAATTTAAAGGAAATTTTATATTATTAATTATATTATTATCAATATATTTATTTATCATATTATCATTAATTTGACCTACATTATTTATTCTTAAATTTGTATTTATTTTAGATTGTGTATTTAATTCTTCTTTTGTTGTATTTACTAAATCTAAAGAATTATTTATTTTTTGATAATTTTTTATTTGTTTACTATAAAATTGTAAACTTTTTAAATTTCTTCTGAAAAATTTCATTTTTGTTTTAGAATTATTTTTAAAGAAACCATCAAAATTACTTATTACATAAGAAGGATTGTGTTCAGTTCCTTTATATTTAGAATTCATAGAGATAAATAAAGATAATTTTTGTTTTAAACTTGAATAGAATAAAGGAATTATTTTTCCTATTTTTCTTTGATTATTTCCCAATTTGTTTGTTTGCTGAATTTTTTAGTTATTTTACTAACTTAATTAAACATTTTCGAAAAAATATAAATAAAGTGAATAATTAATTATATAATAATATGGTAAATATTATCTATACTTTATTTACTTATTTAATAATCCATTAAATACTAAAATATAATGTTAATATACGGGATACGATACAATATAAAAATTATTAAAATAAAAGCTGAAAAAAAAAAAAGAATAAATACTTACTAATTTTTAAGTATTGAATAAAAATTTAAAAATATTAATATAAGATTGTATCCTTAATATAATTAAACTATATTGTCAGCTCATACTTTTATATTTTAAATATACAATAACATATATTTATATAAATTAAGGAGGGGATAAACTAAAATAATGAGTAATATTGAAGTTGTAAAAATAAAATTATATATTATATAATATAGTTGATACTGATACATGTATTGAATCTAATATTACATTAGGGAATATTCCTAATAATATTGTAGGTATTAATAAAGAAATTAGAATAATAAATTCTCTTCTAGTAACATCTAATATAATTACATTATTCATATTAGGTGAATAAGTTCCATATGAGATTCTATTATATAAGAAGATAGAATAACACGCAGATAATACTATTCCAGTAGCTCCTAATGCTGAAATGATAGGATTAATTTCCCATATACCAATTAAAGCTAATTGTTCACCTAAGAAATTTAAACTTAAAGGTATTCCAGTGTTACATAATGTAAAGATAAAGAATAAAATAGAGAAAATTGGCATATAAGTAACTAAACCTCTTATATATTTAATAATTCTAGTACCTGTTCTTTCATAAATAATTCCACCTACACAAATGAATAAGGCAGGAGAAACAAACCCATGAGCTAAAGCTAATAAAATAGCTCCTTCGATACCTTGGATGTTATTAGAGAATAAACCTAAAATAACAACACTCATATGAGCAATACTTGAATAAGCAATAAGAGTTTTAGTATCTTGTTGGATAATTGTAGTTAAAGATGCATAAATTAAAGTAATAATAGCAATAGTTTGAACTAAAGGACCAAAATAATTTGTAGCATCAGGTAATAAATTAATTAATATTCTGATATAACCATAAGTAGCAAATTTTAATATAGTAGCAGCTAATAAAATAGACCCAGCTAAAGGACTATCTGCATGAGCTCTATATAACCAACCTGTGAAAGGCCATAAAGGAGTTTTAATTGCAAGAGCTAAGAAGAAAGCTAACCATAAAATTTTTTGTGCATCAGCATTAATATCAACTAAAGCTAATAATTGGAAATCTGTAGTACCTGCTAAATTAAAAATTTGTAAAATAGCCAATAACATAAATAAAGATCCAAATAATGTATATAAGAAAAATAAATTAGCTGATCTAAATCTAAATTCTCCAGATCCATATACAATTATTATAATAAATAAAATAGGTAAAACACTTTCAAAGAAGATATAAAATAATAATAAATCTAACACTAAAAATAAAGCTAATTGTAAAGTCTCTAAAATTAAGAAAGCAATTAAAAAGAATTTTAAGTTAGAATTAATATTATAAGCATTAGAAATGATAGCAATAGGAGTAATGAAAGTAGTTAATAATACAAAATATAAAGATATTCCATCAACACCAAAATTTAAATGTCCAAAAGTTAAGTAATCAAATTCAGATACAAATTGAAACTGAGTTGTATTAGAATCGAAATTTAACCATAAGAAAATAGAAATTAATAAATTAATTAAAGAAGTGGTAATAGCAATAGTTCTCATTTTAGAATTACTATTTAAAGTATTTTCTTGAATAGATAAAATAATAAGAGAACCTATTATGGGTATAATTAATAATAAAGTTAACATCTTTTCTTTTTGTTTTGTTATTTATTGTGTGTCTTTATTTTATTTCCTAAATGTAGTATTTTTGTCTATGTTAATTTATATTAAGATTATAAATTAAGTAAAGTATTTATATTATTAACATTTGTAAATATTTTTATATGGAGAGTAATTAATAAATTTAATTAATTCTTATATAACTTTAACTTATAATTTGTCTTACTATATTATAATTATAGTTTATAGGTTTATTATAAATTAATTAGTTACATCAGAAAAATAATTTATATAGAAATTAATGTTTATTAGATAAATTAGGTAATAAAGAAAAGAATAAAGCTGATATATAGATAACAATTAATCTAAATTCAGATATAATGTAAGTATCAAATAATAAAGGTGCGAATACTAAGAATACTAATGATAATATTCCTATAGTAATGTATAAAGAATAAGTAGTGATAACTCCAGTATCTAATTTAGCAATATTATTAGCAGTATTTTCTAATACAGAAGCTAAACCATAAGGACCTACTAATTCAATTACACCTCTATCTAATACTTTAGATATAGTATTACCAGTTAATAATCCAGCTGAAATGATATAATAGTTATAAATTACATCAAAGAAATACTTTCCGTTAAGGAAAGTATAAATTTTTTTCCCTAAAACAGAATCAGTTAAATTAATAATAAAATCAGGATATACATGATATAAGAATATAGCACCTGTAGCACCTAATATTGATAATAATGTTGGTAATAATTTAATTATTATAGGTAAACTAAATTCAGCTTCAATAATAGAGATATTATTAGGGTTAATAAAAATAGAATTAGCAAAGAAATCTGAACCCACTCCAACAAATAAATCAGAGAAAACGAATCCAAATAATATACTAAATAAAGCTAAAATAAATAAAGGAATAACAACAGCAAAATTAGATTCATGAGAATTTAAATATACATTTTTAATACCATTTGGTACAGTTAAGAATACTAAACTTATTAATCTGAATGAATAAAAAGCTGTCAATCCAGCTGTTAAACTTCCTAATATATAAGCATAAATACCTGAAAAACTGTATTGTCCATAAGCTAATTCTATTATTAAATCTTTACTATAGAAACCTGTTAACCAAGGAGTAGCTAATAAAGATAAAGATCCTACTAACATAGTTGTATAAGTAAATGGTAAGAATTTAATTAAACCTCCCATTTTTCTAATATCTTGTTCATCAGCGAAACTGTGAATAACAGCACCAGCACCTAAGAATAATAATGCTTTAAAGAAAGCATGGTTAACTACATGCATTAAAGCTACATTATATTGACTTAAACCTACAGCCATAACCATATAACCTAATTGAGATATTGTACTGAAAGCGATTATTCTTTTTAAATCATTTTGTACTAACCCACAAGTAGCTGCAAAGAAAGCTGTACTTGCTCCAATTAAAGTAATAACTAATAATGCAGTAGGACTAAATTCTAAAATAGCAGATGATCTAATTAATAAATATAAACCAGCTGTAACTAGTGTAGCAGCATGTAATAAAGCACTAACTGGTGTAGGAGCTTCCATCGAACCAGGTAACCAAGAATGTAAAGGAATTTGAGCTGATTTAGCCATAGCTCCCATTAATAATAATAAACTAATTATAGTAATAGCTGTTTCATTCATAAAAGGTGCTAAACTAAAAATTGTTGAATAATCAACAGATCCGAATAAGGCAAATAATGCAAAGAATCCTATACTTAAACCCATATCACCTACTCTATTCATAGTTAAAGCTAATATAGCTGCTTTATTGGCTTGAATTCTAGTAAAATAATAATTAATTAATAAATAAGAAACTACTCCAATACCTTCCCAACCTATAAACATTACAAAATAATTAGCACCTGAAACTAATAATAACATGAAAAAAGTGAATAAAGATAAATAAGAGAAGAATCTTTGATTATGAGGATCTTCAGCTAAATAAGAAGTTGTATATATATGAATTAATGTTGATATATATAATACAGGTATGAACATAGATACAGTTAATTGATCAAATAAGAATTCCCATGAAATATACATAAATTCTGAATCTACCCAATTAAATAAGTAAACTGAAACAGGAGAACCACATATACCAACTTCATAGAATGCTATTGTCGCTAATAAAGAAGAAATAGATAAACAAGTACATGTAATAATATGAGATCCTGTTATACCTATTTTTCTACCCATAAAACCAGATACAAAAGATGCTAATAAAGGGAAAATTAAAATTGATAAATACATACAAATTTTAAGATCTAATAGAAATATTTCCTCTTAATCTATAAAAAGCTACTAAAATACTTAAACCTATCACTGATTCAGCTCCAGCTATTGAGATAATATAAATACTGAAGGTTTGTCCTATAGTATCATCAAATCCAAATGAACTAATTAAAACTAATAAAGTAACAGCAAGAAGCATAATCTCTATAGCAATAATCATTAAGATAATATTTTTTCTATTTAAGATAAATCCTAAAATACCGATTAAAAATAATAATATTGATAGATTCATAAGTAAAATAAAAAGCTTTATTACCCTTAAGGACATTTAATAATTCTAATTAATTATATAAATAATTTGACATTTAATAATCTAATTACTTTAATAAATAATTGAAAAAGTAAATTATTTTTTTATGTATAGTTTACTTTTTAGTAAAATAAGTTTTATAAACTTTACTTATTTTATATTTACGATAGAATGGGGATTAAAATTTTAGTATTTAATAATTAAACAGAGGTGAAAGTAAAATAAAGATTAAATAATTTAATATTAATAAAAAGTAATTAATATACTTCTGTTATTAACATTATAATTACAATCCTCCCCAGTAATATACGGCAATAAATAAGAATAACCAAACTATATCAACAAAATGCCAATATAAAATAGCTGATTCACATCCTTGGTGATGAGTATTTGTTAAATGATAATTTATAGTTCTAACTAATTGTACTACAATAAAGATAGTTCCAACTATTACATGAATACCGTGTAAACCAGTTGAACAGTAGAAAGCACTTCCAAATACTGAATCTGATATTGAGAAAGATGAATTAGCATATTCTAAATATTGTAAGAAAGTGAAAAGAACAGCAAATAAAACAGTTAATTCTAATCCTCTTAAAGTATCTTTTCTGTTACCATTGATTAATGCATGGTGACCATAAGTTACAAAAGCTCCTGAAGATACTAATAATATTGTATTTAATAATGGGATAGCAAATGGATTTAAGGGTGTTATTCCTTGAGGTGGCCATACTCCTCCTATTTCAATAGCAGGAGCTAAACTAGCATGGAAGAAAGCCCAGAAAATACTTAAGAAAGCAAAAACTTCACTAACAACAAAAAGTAAGAATCCGATTTCTAAACCTTTTTTAACTTGTTTTGTATGATATCCACCTAAAGTAGCTTCATTACCTACATCTCTAAACCAGAAAATCATACCACCTAAAGTTAATATAAATCCTAATTCTAATATAAGATCACCAGAATAGTAACCTTGCATATACATTACAGCTCCGATAGTTAAATTTAATAAAGCAAAACTTAATACTATAGGCCATGGAGAAACTTCTACTAAATGATAAGGGAAAAATTGAAAATTATGTGATTTTATCATAATAAATTAAACTTTGACCAAAATTATAAATTTAAAGAAACAAAATAACACTCTACGAATATATGTACTAAATAAATATGAATAAATATTAGAAAATAATAAAATTATTAAACTAACATTATAATAATATTTAGCATACTGATATAAATTTATTTAAATGTTAATATATGAATATTAAACAAATATTATATTTAATAAAACACATCATATTTATGTTTTTAGTAGATTGCTTAAGAATAATATAAATAAATTATATTATATATTACTTTTAATAATATAATTCTGAATTATAAATTAATTATTATATTAATTTTGTTTTAATAAGGAGGGAGTAATATATAAAAATATAAATATATAAATATATGAAAATATAAATATAAATTTTATAATTGTTTTTATTTAATTATTATTCTGTAGCTATATCCATTAAAGTATTTTCAACTAAACCTATTACAGGAACAATTAATACGAACCATGCAAAATAGAAGAATGTTGAAACTTGTCCAATAAATACAAAAGGTTCATTAGGATGTTGTGAACCAATCCACATTAAGATGAAGAAATTAAATACAAATGACCAGAAAGCTACTTTCATAGCAGGTCTAAATTGGTTACCTCTTTGTCTTGATACATCTACAATAGGTAATATTAATAAAATTAATAATGATCCAAACATAGCTAATACTCCTAATAATTTATTAGGTATTGATCTTAATATTGCATAATATGGTAATAAATACCATTCTGGTACAATACTTGCAGGAGTACTCATAGGATTAGCTTCAATATAATTATCACTATGACCCATTAAATTTGGATAATAGAAAACTATTACGGATAAAGCTAAGAAGAAGAAGAATATTGTGATAATATCTTTAAACATATAATAAGGGTGAATTGCATATCTATCACCATTTGATGATATACCATTAGGATTATTTGATCCGTGTGTGTGAAGAGCAATTAAGTGAGCTAAAGCTAAAGCTGCTAATAAAAATGGTAAAATATAATGTAATGAAAAGAATCTATTTAATGTAGCATTAGATACTGAGAATCCACCCCATATTAATTCTACTAAATCATGACCAAATACAGGAATAGCACTTAATAAATTAGTAATAACGGTAGCACCCCATAAACTCATTTGTCCATAAGGTAATACATAACCTAAGAAGGCGATAGCCATCATTAAGATTAATATAATTACTCCAATTGACCAAACTAATATTCTAGGTGATTTATATGAACCATAATAGATATTTCTACCTATATGTCCATATACAAAGATAAAGAAGAAAGAAGCAACATTAGCATGAGTATATCTGATTAACCACCCATTATTAACATCTCTCATAATATGTTCTACACTATTAAAAGCAAAATCTACATGTGGTTGATAATGCATAGCTAAAAAACATCCTGTTAAGATTTGAATTATTAAACAAGTAGCTAATAAAGAACCAAAATTCCATAAATAGGAAATATTTGAAGGTTGAGGTGAATCTACTACATAAGAATTAACTAATCTTAGTAAAGAGTGACTTTTAAGTAATCTCATAATAATTTATAATTATAATATAAATTATATAATTAAATTTAATAATGATCTAAAATATTAGTAATAATTAAATTAGCAGTTATTATAAATCACTGACTAAAATATAATATTTTTATTTTATTTTTTTTTTTAGATTATATAGGATTATAAATTTTATTTGTAAAATATAAATTTTATTCACTGTAACAATAATTCTTCTTATTATTATTCTTTTTTTTTTATTATTTTTTTAGAATGAATTATACATAATAATTGTTAAATATAAGCCCAAGAAGATTTGAACTTCTACGATTATCTCATCAAGATAACATTCTACCATTAAATCATAGGCTTTATTAAAGCAATAATATAAACTTAAGTAATTAATATTAATTTATTCTTTTTATATATTTTACATACAATATACAGATATTTAATTAACTTCTTTTAATAATTTTTATTAATATTTTATTATTATTAATAAGACAAAATTTACCTAATTTAACTTATTGTTATATATCATATTGATAATTGGAGGGATAATTAATATTAATATATAATATAATTTACTAATACAGTAATTTTAAGGTCATAAAATTTAATAAAGATCTTCTATTAGTTAAATTTTTTAAATAATTATAGAATCTTAATATAATTAAGAAAAGTTAATATTTGTATCTTATTAATTTAGTAAGGAGCTATATCAAATGCTACTAATATACTTGGTACTAAAATAATAAAGGCTACAGCTATAGGTAATAAGTTAATCCAACATAAAGAAATTAATTGATCATATCTTAATCTAGGTAAAGTAGCTCTGAATAAAACAAATAAGAAACAGAAAATACAAGTTTTTAATCCTAAAATAATAGATTGTAAATTTATAAAAGAATTATTAACTACTATTTCTGGGAAATTATAACCACCTAAGAACAATATAGCTGACAAACAACTAAATAAAACAATAGAAGAATATTCAGCTAAGAAGAAAAATACAAAAGGAACTGAAGAGTGTTCAGTGAAGAAACCAGCAACTAATTCAGATTCAGCTTCTTGTAAATCAAATGGTGTTCTACTTGTTTCAGCTAAAATTGAGATAAAATAAAATATGAATACTGGTAATAATGGTACTATAAACCATATTGATTGTTGTACTTCAATAATAGTTGAATAATTAAATGATCCTGCTAATAAAATAATAATTAAAATAGCAGAACTTAAAATTAATTCATATGATATCATAGCAGCAGTTGATC